>BROJ01000115.1:0-179074 GCA_026008555.1 Fistulifera pelliculosa | reverse complement strand
CCAGTGCGAAGGAGATTGTAACACAAATGCGGATTGCAGTGGAGATTTTGTTTGCTTTCAACGTGATGCAGGAGATGATGCACCAGGATGTACATTGTCGGATCGATTGAGAAGTTCGCGAGTCGACTTTTGTGTCGCCCGACAAGGAGGAAGTCCTGTTGCTCCGGTTGCCTCTCCTGTGTCTGCCCCGATTCCTTCGGGAGGTACACGAGCGAGATACGTCGGAAATGACAATGTGAGCAACCTCGGTCTATGCGAAGGAGACTGCGACCGCGACAGCGATTGCGCACGAGGATTGAAGTGCCATCAACGCAGCCGTGGTCAAGGCGCGCCTGGGTGTACCTTGGGCAATAGTATGCTGAACTCGGACAATGACTTTTGTGTCCGTGATACGTCTTCGAATAATGGGGCGGGACTTCACCAGTGCCTTCGCCCGTGCGCTCTCCGCCTTCGGGAAATACCTTTGCATTGAAATTGTATTGGGAACCAGGTAAGAGAGAAAGCTAACATGAGCATGATACACAACAGTTCGCATCTCACTGGTGTCATTCAAACAGGCTATTTCTGGCAAGAAGTAACCTATGAACGGAAATGGTGCATGAGCTGTCGAAACAGTTGCCGTGCGGGCGGTGAAATCGCAATCTTTGATTGCGATGACAACCGACGCAATGGGAATTTGTGTCGCATGGACCCAACGAGGTGCAAATCAAGGTCGCCGGTCGCAATGTTTGCGTTGAAGAATTTCCCAACAATGATTTGGAGCTCGGAACCTGCGACAGCTCGAATCAGAAGCAACGTTTTGTGGCCAACAACGGCAGTTTCAATGACCGACGTTTCGAAGTGACACCCAAGCAGCGTCAAGGTTGGTGCATGACACAGCGTCATCATCCGAAGAGCAACGAATCCGTCAACATTGAGCCGTGCACTACGGCTCGAAGAAGCGATACTTCCTATTGGAACAAGTACTAATATAATGATAGGCAAAACGGTTCGTGAATATAAAGTTGTATTGAAAAGGTATTTGTTAGCTATATCATAGGTTCCTATGTTTCTAGTTAGTGAGAATACCTGCATTAAACAAAGAAACTAGCAAGCAAAGCTCCGCGTCTCGTCGAGTTCACAATATAGGTCGACGATACGCTGATTCACGCAATGACTTTTGAAGCGGGCAAAGAAGAAAGCAGCCGAAACGAGGCAACAATTATTTGAATATTGGCAACGACGAATCATACTCAAACAAACCGGGCATAAAATGAAATGAAATAATGCTGTTTGTTGTCGCGTTGCGAACTCAATATTTCCAAAAGGATTTTGATTCACCTAGCTCGTCCTATTTTGCTTGTAGGCCTATTGACGAGAGAGGCCATTCGTACCGGTACTCGTTGACAGGTCATGAAAAGGCCCAACAATAAATAGTAGGCGTCATTCTGGGAAAATGGTCATTCGCCATCACAAAACGACGGCATCTCGCGATCTTGTTGAAACAATCGTTTTGTTGCACGTATTATCTCTTGGCAAAGCCGAAAAAGAACCAATTCCTATGAGTTCGACATACATATACAATATGACAGAGACGCGAAGGACGGATGCTCCGCTGCTCAAGCTCATTCCTCCCGATGAAATGACCGCCGTACAAAAGGCATTTCAAAAGAATTGCTGGTTCGAAAAGTACACCATGCATGAGCTTCTGCGAGAACCTATCGAATTGAACGAATTGGAATGGCACATCGACCGAATGGTCCTTTGGCGCAAAAGCAACGAGACATTCATTTGTGTCGGAGGAAGCCCTCGCTGGGAACATTTGGAACGACATGTCAACTTTACGATTCACGATGAGGGTATTAAATTCAAGTGCATCATTTACGGTCACACGGATGCGGCTGTTGCCGAGACGGCTACTTTTGGTCTCTCAACATCCCGGAACGACGGATAAGAACTGTATCGAAATCTGCGACTTTTTGTACAGCCGCTGCAATTTTGATTTTGCGGCTCTTTCACCCGAGCAGCTGGCTCAGATATTGCATGCGAATCCGGCACGTGCCATCAATCTTCGGACGGGCATATGGACTACGGAACAGTGCGTCACTCTAGCAACAAGACCATATCTCCTGAATTTGACACTGATGTAAGCAAGTGTTCCCTTCAGGACGATGGAACATCTTTGTGTCTGCTCTCGAGAATCGAAAAGCATCCTTTGGTTCGTTGCGTATGGATTGCGAAGGATTCAAGAATCCGTGTTTCAGCACAGCGAACCTCCGACAACTTTTAAAAGTCGGGATTTTCGAAAAGCTTACAATTCCCGGCTTGAGATGCGACCTGGATTTACTTCCGTTCTCTGCCGCTGCCAAGGAACTCGAATGCACGGTGAGCTCCTTCAAAGATAGGGATGAGTTATCAAACATGTTCAATTCGCTGGACATTCGACCCACGAATCTATCTTTGAATATACTTGTGGTGGACGACTTTGATGGCTGGGTGGAGGCTCTGATATCACTCTTGGATCGGATGGCCGAGTTGGGTCACTTTGAACGGTTGGAACTCTCTTTCGAGAAAACCTACCTCGAATGGTTTGGGAGAAGATCACCTCGGCAGCGTCCCGAGCCACGCGATTCTGCGCCAGCAATTGCAGAAGCATTGATTCGTGCTATTCATGGCAATCCCGAACTGATGCATTTAGACGTGAGCCAAATTCCAGAGAGTTTGGGCGCCCATCTGCCGGATATTTTCAAATGTATCGAAGATCACAAAAGTCTGCAGACAATTGCCGTGCATGATGATCTTCACTTCGAGTCTCTTTGACACTGGATTTTGGTTGGTGGCCTCGCTGGAAATAAGATTGCAATCGCAAGATCAAAGTATCCTAGATTCACCGCGGCAGCGTGACTATGCATCGCTGGAGCAGCTGCTATCTCGAAACCGAAAGAGTCGTCCAGGTACTCGATATCCATCAGGAAAAAAGGATTACGGATGGATCGACCACATCGACAAGCTCTATGTGTTGAATGCTATTTACAATGGATCCGCAAACTTGGTAACAAGAGTCGTCTCCAGCACTGCGACCCTCGCTAATAGTGACAACGGCATTGACAGAAAGCGCGTCAGGTAACTTTCCATTCACAGCATTGGTACTGGCGAATGAATCACACAGACATTTTGTGCGAGCATATTGCTGGTGCATAAATAATTTAGGAGTAAAGGGGGCTTCTATGATAGTACATTCATTTAGTTTAGCATGCTATGGATTAGCCAATGCAGCGTATAGTTCCTAGTTCCTACCGTCTATAGCCGTTGCTCTTCACTGTAATGTTCTCCGGGTCAAGGAGGTGAAGGGTTCACGGTTCACGGTCGAACGGAGAGTCAGCATAACTCACTCACTCTTACTCCGTATTATGTGTCACGCCCGCGCGCGACCCCATCGCTACTCGATACAAAAAAGTACGGGTAACGTTGACGACACGGACAGGGCCAAGGCTGTACAGCTGCTTGTTGAAAATTTCAAAAGACTGAATTTTGCTTCACGGAATGACTAAGTAACAAACGAGCTATGGAGAATCCGGCAATCAATCCATGGTTACATAGAACAAAGGAGCATGCCCGCTCGATTGAGTCTAAGTAATATTCCATAAATACCACACAACAGAAACTTTGGCGCACGCACAGGCACAGAGAGTCTCGTCGATGAGAAAAAATTGCACCACCCGTTGGCATTTTCGCCAAGGACGAGCAAGATCTTTGGCATTGAAGCATCCATAAAAACAAAAATAGAATAGTAAGAATCAACATCAACCATGAGAGTCCTTGTGCACGCTTTCCTGGCCGCACCTTTGCTCGCAATTATACTGGCCAGCGAACAAGAAACTCCGGTGCAAAAGCTTGCACTGGCCCGCGAGAAGGAAAGCCCAGTACAAAACTGCGCCGCACTTTGCAAGTCGCTGCCAAGAGCTACGGCCGCAACCACTCAGGAAATCTCGGACGCTGCGAAGGAGATTGCAACACTAATTCAGAATGTCGGTCAGGATTGGTGTGTTGGCAACGAAATGCGGGGATACGGCTCCTGGATGTACGTTATCGAGTAGTTTGCGGAATTCGAAGACAGATTTTGTGTCGTTCGGCCAGGAGGAACTCCAGTGGCTACACCTGTGCGTGCTCCGGTTGCTTCTCCTGTCTCTACACCGGTCCGTGTCCCCGTTGCAACACCTGTGGCGACCCCGACTTCCACAGGAGGCCCAAGAGCCACCTACGTCGGAAATGACAATGTTTCCAACCTCGGTCTATGCGCAGGAGACTGCGACCGAGACGGAGACTGCGCTCAAGGACTCAAATGTCATCAGCGCAGCAGTGGTCAAGGCGCGCCCGGATGTATTTTGGGTCAAAGTATGCTAAATTCCGACAATGATTTCTGTGTCGTCAATAGCGGTGGAACTCCGACGCCTCCGGCTCCAGTATCTTCGCCTGTGGCTACGCCCGTGCGACCCCGGTTTCGGGAAGTACCTTTGCATTGAAGCTCTATTGGGAACCAGGTAAGAAAAGGAACCGTGTCAGCACAAAACGTACAACTGTATCATCATCATCATCCTCATCATCTCATCACTTGTGTTTTGATCCATCCATCTCAATACAGGCTACGTCTGGCAAGAAGAGACCATTGAACGAAAGTGGTGCATGACGTGTCGTGGAACTTGCCGTGCCGGAGGGAAATTGAAATTCGAGACTGCGACAATGCGCCGACGCGCTGGGAATTCGTGTCCTATGGACCGAATGAAGTACAAATCAAGGTGGCTGGTCGAGATGCTTGTGTCGAAGAATTCCCCGACAACGATTTGGAGCTAGGAAGCTGTGACAGTAATAACCTAAAACAACGCTTTGTGGCGTTTGGTGGTAGTTTCAATGACTATCGGTTCGAAGTTTCGCCCAAGCTGCGTCAAGGCTGGTGCATGACACAGCGTCATCACCCCAAGGCGGAAGAATCCGTAAACGTCGAACCATGTGTTTCGGCACGCAGAAAAGGAGTCGAAACTTCTTATTGGAACAAATACTGAGGAGTATCATAGACGGAAGTCAACTGGATAAAAGAGCGACAAGCCTATTTTAAAAAAGATTACATGAAATGGAATAAACACTATATTTTACAATGAATATATACCTTTTACGGTACACCCGAGGCTTGAAACGTCCCATGAGTTCGAGACGCTGGCATCAGTTGCAGTCGCTTTGCTGGACACGTTAGGGTACATAGACTTGTGGAAGCAGAGAGATATAGCCCGTGGCGTTCGTCTGCCTGATGATAAGTAAAATTTTAGTCTGTATGTATATAGGGGCCGTTTATAGCGGCGTATTTTCTATGGAAAATAATTATGTGGCGACTTCATCCGTGTTTCGAATTCAGAGAGAAGTTGCTTTAAAGGATCTTTAAAGTAGTTAGCATCGGATCTCTTTGATCCCCGTAGACTGTGGAATTTCAGTTCTAAACATGCATGTTCACAAACTCAGGTCTCACACCAAGACCAATCAAGACAGAACTCATACATGCATGCATGCAATCTAGTTATAAACCCGCTGAACCCTTCGGCGTGGTAAGGTTTCTAACTTTACATACGCACATTGGGGATAGTGTTCAAACAACACTGGCCGCTTGACCTTTTGGTCTACTAGACGGTCGATCTCACTGGTATTATTATCATAATAATTCGAAGCGGTTATTTGATCGAAAATGTGAGCGGGGTTGTGTTGGTGTCTCGTTATCGGCGACGAAAACATTCCTTTCGTCCGTGACCGTGACATTGATACTGTAGGACTTGATGTAGGCGTTTTGTGTCCAGAATACACTGCAGCCTGCAGCTGCAGTCTGCAGTAGAAGTCTTTGAGAAGTCTTTCTACGCAGTACAGTCCTCCAGCAGCCAGCAGCGGGTCACGTTGGACGTTGGACTTCCAAATAACGCGAAAATCAAATATTTACTCGCAAGTTCAGAAAGAAAGAAAGTACAGAACTTAACGCCGTTATACACAGCCTTTCTTTGGGTACGCCTCATCTAAACATGAAACAAGTGACTTTTCAAATCCTAGCCAACGGAAAGCGGATCAGAGGCGACTTCTGCTGTTATTTTATTCGAACATTTTGAAGATGTCTCTCGTCAGATCCAAAATCCCAAAGTGGTCGTTCATAATTTCGTTCGCAAATCCATTTTGCCCGATTCTTGTAAGCTAAACGCAGTCATGAAGTTTATGTTGAAAAGCTTGATGCTCGCGCCTCTCTTGGCCTTTGCGCTTGCAAATGACGAGGAAACGGAGGCTCACGGATTGCGTCGTAACTTGCAAGTCGCAGCCAAGATTGTCACTCAGTCTTCGAGCCTAGGTCGTTGTGAAGGAGACTGCGACAGCGACGGTGATTGCGCAAGCGGTCTAGTCTGTCACCAGCGAGATGCAGGTGATAACGCCCCGGATGTTCTCTTACCACCAGCCAGCGTGGTTCAAAAGTCGACTTTGCGTTTCAGGTGGATCGGCTCCTTCTCCGGCTGCTTCGCCAGTTCGTTCTCCTCCGACCGGCGGATCTTCCTCCGGTGGTTTCAAGCTTAAATTGTACTGGGAAGAAGGTAAGAAACCATGTGTATCGAAACGTACTCAAGGTTACATTTTCTCACTGCTTCTATAATTCAGGTTACTATTGGCAGGAGACTAGAAAAGAGGCAAAATGGTGCTTGAACTGCAAAGACGGAAACTGCCGATCAGGAGGGAATATTGTAATCTACGATTGCGGGTCATCGCCCACTCGGTGGCAATTCGTCTCTCGTGGTCAAAACGAAGTGCAAATCAAGGTCTCCAATCAAGACTATTGCATTGAAGAATATCCCGACAACGAACTTCGGGTCGCACGATGCAACAGCTCGGAACAGAAGCAACGATTCTTGGCCAATGGCGGAAGCTTTAGTGATAGACGCTTTGAGATTTCTCCGAAGCAGCGCCGAGGCTGGTGCATGACGCAACGCCATCACCCGAAAAATAAGGAGCATGTTAACCTTGAGACGTGCGTCGGTGCTCGAAGAAGCGATACTTCTTACTGGAACAAATACTGAGCACATGGCTCGACCTTCGTCGATCGATTGAGCGTACGGCGGCGTGTTTTTCATGAGAACTATCAAACAAAGAAATAACTCTGGAATATTTCTGTATCTTTGAATGTAGCTTTATTTCGCGAGCCTTTCCATACTTTCAGGTCGTGTTGAAGACATTCATAACTCAGCCAAGATGGTAGGTGATATACCTTTTCTCAATCGTTATAGTCTACATTGTAGACTAGAGAAGTAGTAAACAAAAGGTGAATCAAAAGACCTCGCCAAATAATATAAAATGCCCTGCTCGCGTTTGTGAGGAGTCGCGGAAGGGTCGTCGTCGCGTTTTGCACGAGTCACGTTTATGTGTAGTTTTGACTCGTGATTGCTAATTGGAAAGCGTCTTCTTGGGACTTGGGACATTTCAGCGTTCTGGATGCGATACAGCGAGTGCGTCTCCACAAATCGTGGAAGCCCAAACGTGCAGAGGTGTCATGAAAATGTTGCTTCCATCTTTTATTTTTAAAATCTACCAAAGATTGTCTCATAAAATCAAAACATGAATCTTCTTGCAACCATTTCATTCATTTTCTTTTCTTCGGTTTTGCCACGAAAGAAGATGACTCGACACCTCGTTTGCGACGCAACCTCAAGCTCGTGACCAAGAGCGTGCTTGTGCGAAGGCAGCTGTCGCACGAACGCGGACTGTCAGGAGGGTTGATTTGCTGGCAAAGAAAGGCGGGGATAGCGTCCCCGGCTGCAAGCTATCGGACAAGCACCGCAACACGTCGCTGGACTTTTGCGTCAAGGAGCCCGAACGCGTTACCGCTGTGTACGTGGAACGAAAGGATGGCGCCAAACTTGGTAGATGCCAAGGCGATTGCGATAAAAACGAAGACTGCGCCAAAGGTTTGGTGTGTCACTTCCGCAACCCTGGGGATGGCGCGCCAGGTTGCAGCTACGATTCCAAGATGTTGTCGTCTCGCACGGATTTGTGTATTCCAGCGGGAATGGCCGTAGATCCTGTCAAGAAAACTGTTGTCAAACTGGTTGGTAACAAAGTGGGCAATTTGGGCCAATGCGAGGGAAGCTGCGATAACCATCTCGATTGCGCTGAAGGTTTGTATTGCTTTCAACGAGAACCTGACTACACGGTGCCAGGATGTGAGTTGAGTAAAAGTATCTTGAGTTCGGGTGCCAACCTTTGCGTCAAGTGAATTCTTGAACAAGCAACTGTTGCATAAGATAGTGAAAATTGCTCTTTAATAAAGAAAGAAAATTGGGGGCGTCGATTACTAAAGATTAGGACGTCGATTAAACTATAAATTAGGCTAGAGCGCACCCTCTTCAATGATATAGAGGCAGTCGCTTATTCATTTGCATACTTAGTTCGTTGAATAATATGCGCCTTGATCGCGCGTGTCTATGTCTCCATAGTCCGAAAGTGGACTTCATTAAACCCTAGTCCGCCAACTTGCTATTCATTCGTGAAGGCAATGCAATTTTTTCTCTTCCGAATGCATCGACGGATAAGTGAATAAATGAGGCTCTACCGGCGCGTATGAGTCGCGGTACGTCATTTTGAAGTTTCACGAGTCGCGCCGGTGCGCCCGTTTACTCGTGCGCGCTAAATGGAGATTGTCGTTGCCGTGACACATTTTCGTCGCTTCGATAATGCAACGCAACGCGAATAAATCAATTTGAAAGCGACTCGGTTCGAACATTATAATGTTACGAGTCGGTCGAAGCAAGCGAGAATGCTCTTTCCCAATTCGCGGAGGATCAACATAGTCGATTTCACATCAGGAATCAAACGTGCACAATGCTGCTGACTCGGAAGATGTTGCCTCTTCTTCTTCTTTCGACAGCGCTCTCACAAAATCGATCGATCGACAAGTCTTTCCTAAAATCAAACATGCGTCTTCTTCATAGCATTACCTTTTCGTTCTTTTCTTTGGCCCTGGCCGAGAAAGAAAGTGAAGCGTCAACTCTTCGCTTGCGTCGCCGAATGACTGCAAAGAACAGCACAGTTGGTACATACATCGGCAACGGAAATGTGCAGAACCTGGGACGCTGTGAAGGAGATTGTGACCGCGACAGCGACTGCGCCAAGGACTTATCTGCCATCAACGGAATGCGGGCGATAAAGTGCCCGGGTGCACTTTAGAACCGAGTCTCTTTAGTTCTGGAACCGACTTTTGCGTCCCTGCGCCTCCCATCACTCCTCCGACCAACCAAACGACCACTTTACCTCCTCCTACTACTAACGGCAAGACACCGGCCAAATACATTGCGGCCAATCCAAAACTGAAGCTGGGCTTGTGCGAAGGAGATTGTGATAAAGATGAAGACTGCGGCAATGGATTGAGATGCCATCAGCGGAGTCGTGGAGAGGGCGCACCCGGTTGTGAGCTAAGTGGCAAGCTCTTTAGTAACGATTATGATTACTGCGTGCAAGATACGACTCCCAATGTGGAATCGTTTGCATTGAAGCTTTACTGGGAGCAAGGTTACTTTTGGCAGGAAGAGACAACTGAACGCAAATGGTGTTTGAGCTGCCGCGACAATTGTCGTGAAAAGGATGAAATCGTCATTTACAATTGCGACATCAAGGCAACCAAATGGGAATTCGTGTCACAAGGTCCCAATGAGGTACAAATCAAAGTCGCTGGTCGAGACGTTTGCATTCAAAGGAACTCGGGCACGGACTTGGAACTGGAACAGTGCGATAGCAGCAACCAAGAGCAACGCTTCCTTGCCAATGGTGGTAGTTTTAACGACCGACGCTTCGAGGTTTCACCCAAGCAACGTCAAGATTGGTGCATGACACAGCGCCATCACCCCAAGACGGATGAGTTTGTCAACATTGAACCGTGTACCACGGCTCGCAGAAGTCAGACTTCTTACTGGAACAAGTACTAACTCAAAGAGGCTTTGAACGAGCAACGCATAATCAATCAACTATTTGTCATAAAATATTAGAACTCGTTATATATAATGCTTTTATCACCAAAGTATATTCTGAAGCGAAAGCAGCGGCTTCAATACCTGGTTTCACATCTTCCATAGAAAGCTATCAAATGAAATCGATTGAAAAAGTGATCCGTTCTCGCATTTCCCAGCCTGTAGCCTTGTGATTCAATTGAACTGTCTTGATTTGCAACGTTGACTTTGTCCAAATCTAGACCTGCATGACCGTTACGTTAAAGTCGAGAACATTTTCCTGATGCCTTCCGCTGTCAGATCAGTCATCGCCACAACCGTTATTAAGACGACCTCGTCGCTCATGGAAACCACTTGTTCCAAAACGACGTATCGGATAGCTGCGGCCGTATGCAGTAGTCAAAGTAGACGATTTCATTCGTCATGGGATGGTGTTCCTGCGTCAAACACATTCCACGTCGACTCCACGGCGAAATCTCAAACCGCGCATCATCAAACGATCCTCCTTCCGATGGCCAGAATCGCTGAGCGCTATTGCTGCCATCACAGGGGCCAGAAAAGTGGCGACGGGCGGAGAATCGAATTCCTCCGTCCATTCAATGCACAAATCAAAGTCCTCAACTTGATAAGCGCCGACCCGTCACTGGACTGGGAAGTAAGCGTCCACATACGAGCCGAGTCAAAGCAATTCGTCACAGCCATTTGGGCACCCGCCTCGCAGTTTCCACTGCAATTCAAACAATACAATCGTTCGAAGCTTTCGAATTGCCAATCGTATCCTACTTCCCAATACAGCTTGAGGGCAAATACACTTGTATCGGAAGGAAAATTGTTTTGTATCGCCGAAGTCGGATTTTGATACAAAGATTGACTTCACTGGCCAGCATGTCCGTTCCCAAACTACAACCCGGTGCACTATCCGAGCCGCCTCGTTGATAACAAACCAAACCGCCCGTGCAATCGGTATCCGTGAAACATTCTCCTGGCATTCGGTCAGCTGTCCAGTAGTCCCCATGGTCGCTACAACACCTCCGTAATCATAAATGGACGACACGTTGGGATCCGGAATGCAAAATTGGCCCGTCCATCGGTTTGCTGCTGATTCAAGACACAACCCGGAACGCCTCGCAACGGCGCACGCTGATAGCACACCAAACCTTGTGCACAATCGGTATCAACAAAGCAACCTCCTTGACAGACTCCCAATAAGTTGGTTGGTGTAATCACTCGCGTTGCAGTAGGGGAGCTGGTCTGCACATTGCGAGTAACGGTGGGAGCGCTGGTGTACGGTTGCGTACCTCCACTGGTAGGGACTTGTGTGAGTTGTTGAGTCATTGGCATCTGCGTAGCTGCTCGCGAAGGTGCGAATGTTGGTGCAGGAATAGGAACTTGGGTTGGAACATCACTCGGCGCATCGCTCGGAATATCGGATGCTGGACTGTTTGTTTCATCCGTATTTCCATCGCCACCTCCTTCTCCCAGCGAGACGACACAAAACGCATGGTCCGACTGCAACAAATCATCGGTCAGTATACAGCCCGGAACAAGATCACCAACTTGCCGTGTTCGGCACTCCAATCCGACATCGCAAGGAAAAACGAACAATCGCCTTTACAGCGTCCTAAAACCCCGTGCTTCGCGGAACGATTTCGGCCGGTGGTGGAATCGTTCCCAAGATACCACTCAAGAGATTTAAGATGCCCTTCTTCCACATGGTGATGGATTCTTGTTTAAAGATTATTCGATTGCTATTTTGCTTTCGAACGATGCTTTCGTTGTTGTTCAGTTGGCGGGGAGGTGGAGAAAATGGCTTGATTGATCTGGCACGATCGCCATTATGAACGTTGAAAGGATTCCTTCCTATGTATGGAACGTGCTAACTTCCGAAGTGCCTAAGTCAACAATTTTGTACTTTCTAGAGTAGCTTACTGGTAGATTCATTTTGCCGCGACTTGATTGGCGCACGTTTCTGCAACACGCAAGATTGAGCCACTTTTCGGAAGTGGCTCGCGTTTCGCGCCATTGCGCGCGGTATTGTCGTCCGCTCGTTGCCGATGACTATCACATTCATTCATCTTCAACAACAACAACCATCGTTTGCTAGCTGCACATGATATTATCGTGGAATAAACCGAAATCAACTAGAGAATGCTTATCGAAATGTTTTAGGAGCAGCTCTCCCATTAACTCCGCCCGTTGCATTCGCAAAGCTCCTTTCTTCCGTAGCTTTGATTGAAAGCCGTGTAAAGGTCAGATTTCCTTTGATTGACATCATGGCAAGGGAATGACGATACACATCAATCTACTTCAGAGACAAAAGTGACCGTATATGTTCTCGCACCTAATGACTCCTCCCTTCTTACGGAAGCAAGCACGGCAACGGATTCAGTAAAGTTTCGGTTGATTGAGCAGAGTTAATTCGCATCATTCATTGCGAGAGCAGTGAGCTATATGAGTGCATGTGATGCGGCCGACCTTTCAGTTGACAAAACAGACAACAAAGCAAGACCGGTTATCGCCTCGTTCTTGAAAGGAGTCAAACGAAAGCACATTAAAACGTTTGCATATCGCGGCGAGTGAATCATGTCCGAGGAGAAGATGAAGCAGCTCTCGCAGTTTTCGACTGTCGTTTATCACAAATATCCTGTTTGGCACGTCCCTTCAGCTCCTGCTGATTCATGCTGTTGAAATATCACGTTTGGGAAAGCGAATCACTCGCTATCAAGTGATTCTTCTCAACATCGCGCTTTATTTACAACAAAACCAATACCAGCTGTTTATTAACGCCTGGATGATTTAGTCTCGGGTCAAACCAACAAGCGTCGCTCAAATCGAGATACGATAGCTTCGTATTGGCATGAATGACACCAATCAGCGCTCTGTTAGAGTCAACCTTTCAAGGTGGCCCAACTCCGCCACACGATTGAAGAAAGAAATCAAAATTTCGTCCCAGTCTTTTCGTCTTTCTTTACACATAGTTTGAATGAAAGGTCCTTGGCTGCAATGTCGAGCGAATCAAAATCATCTGGGTGAAGAAAACATGCTTGTGTTTCGTATCCCACAACATTTACCTTGGCGGAAAGTGGGAGAAGGGCACACTCCTCGTCCATGATAAAACACCAAAGCCTATAAAAAATCTCAAGTTGAAGCAGCTTTCGCAAATTTGGCTTGGTTAAAAGGCATAGAATGCGTGTCGAATTCGAGTTCAAGAGATCCGAATGTAAACTGTCGTGTTGCAAGCGCCTTGACAAAGGCTTTTCCTTGTCAAGAAAATCGAAGCCGCAACCCGTAAGATTCAAATCCATAGGATATGGTCTTGTAGCCAGAACAACAGTCTTTTCTTTACAGAATTTTCCTTGAAGAACGCGACACTTCGCTTCGGATGAGCGTCCAAGATCTGAGCCAGCTGGACGGGCCGAAGCGCGCTAAAATCAAAAAGCTGGTGGCGTTCCGTGACACAAATGGATGTATCCACTGTACCTGAATTTTGAGAGACCGGAAGAAAGCAGCTGTTACTGCAATAGCATCATCTGTCTTGCCATAAATCACACACTCCATTCTTTGTTCGCCGACGTGGACCATCCCCAAGCAAAGATGTCGTTCCTGATATTGCTCGTGAGCATGCCGACCTACACAAATTATCGTTTCGTTATCACGCCAAATAGCACTATCAGCATAGATATTCAATTCAAACTCATCGAGATCAGTAGGTTCTCGCGTGAGTCGGTAAATAGAAAACTGATAAATCGACTTTGCATGAACCACACCCATCGTTGCTACCGGTACGGCACGGTGCGCATGTTGATATTGCCGGTACCGGATGAGGCCGGCACGCGCAAACACGCCCGGCGACAATATCGTTGGTCCTCAAACTCAGGACAGAGCTTTGCCTCGCCGACAACGCCTCATAATCTCGTAGAACACTATTGTTATCACTGCTGTCTTTCCTAGAGTTCAGCAGCGCAAGGGCTTGACCTTATTACTCTTGCGGTGCGTGCGGAACGCCTCTTGTTGCGGCGTCAGCCGTTGCCGCGGAATGAATTCTAATAGCGCTTCTGTAGTTCGCTGCTCCATATTTATTTATTTGTTTGTGAAAAGAATGTATTAATCTATATGAAGTATGAAGCAACATTGCCATAAAGATCGCAAACACAAGCATCAGCAAAAAACAAAAAAAATGAACTGATGTCTGGCCGTCGCACCGTGTAACAAATCGTTTGAACGCGCGAAAACTTGCCCATCGGCACGTTATTTTTGAAATGTCACAGAAAGACTCAATACTTAGACAGTTTAGCTAAAAGTTCGAATTTTGTGTTGCACTTAACGGAACACAACGATACTCTCTAAGTGACGGCCTATGCATGGTATACAGTTTCATAGAACCCAACGAAAGGATTCGTTATTCATTCGTTGCATTTTTTCGTTTGGCATCTCACTTTTCCAAACGAACAGGTGCGCGAACTCTTTGCAGCGCCACTTTCCTCATTTTGCCGTCATCACAGCAAGTCTTCTTTTGTAAGATCGAACAAAGAAGACTATTTACAATGATGATTAAATCAGTTACTTTGATCCTCTTTCTCGCTACGAGTAAGCTCGCATCTGCGCAATTGCGCAGTAGCCAAAGAAAGCTGGACGATCTTGTTCTCCTGCAACTTTTCTCGGTCAAAATTTGCCGTTTCCTTTGGGCGCTTGTCAAGGAGAATGTATGGATGATAGCGATTGTGTAGCTGGACTGACATGTACTTCGCGAAGCCCCGGTGATATTGTGAGGGGATGTTCTCTGGACCTTGAGCTGCTGTTTTCGTCGGTCAACTTGTGTGTCTTGAATGCCACCCATGATAACCCACAGCCTGCTCGTTCACCTGTCGCCTCGTTTCAAGCGAGTAGCGGTAACGAAGAGCCTGTTGATGAAGTCATCCCCACGCCTCCTGTAAACCCTTCAGCCCCCCACTCCCCTCAGCGCCCCTGTGAACCCTCCAGTTCCTGTCGTCGCCCCTGTGAGTGCCCCTACACCGGGTATTTCGAGCGACGTGGATGCTGTTTACGTTGGTAATGGCGTTAATGTTAACTTGGGTCTTTGCGAAGGAGACTGCGACGCCGATTCAAACTGTGCCGCTGGATTGGGTTGCTTCCAGCGTAGTGCTGGTCAAGATATTCCTGGGTGCAGACTTTCGGCTGATTTGGCAGCCTCTGATTTCGACTTTGCTACGATCCGTCGCCATCAGGCCCAGTATCTCCTCCTGCTTTGACGCCAGCTGAATTCGTCGGTAATGGAGTGAACCAAGACTTGAGCCTATGTCAAGGAGACTGTGATTCTGATGCAAACTGTGCTGGCGATCTTATTTGTTATCAAAGAAGCGAAGGTGATGAAGTACCTGGGTGTTTGCTTTCGGCGGATCTCCTTGTTTCGAGTTTTGATTTCTGCACGGAAGCGTCTTTCACATTTGCGCCGACAAGGAGCCCAGTTCGGCCATCACCACCTGTAAACCCTATTATTCCTACAGCTCCAGTACCTGTTGCTCCTCCTCTGCAGCCACCTATCACTGCTCCCGTACCGGTTGCGCCGCCCTTGCCCGCTCCTGTTCCAGTGATGCCGCCTTTGCAGCCTCCAGTACCAGCACCAATCGCAGCTCCTACCCTGTCGCTCCTGCCCCCATCACAAATCCAATTCAGACGCCCGTCATTTCTCCGAGTGTTCCTACACCAGCGGCCAATCCTATTCAGATGCCCATCGTTTCTCCTATTCAAGGCCCCACGATGCCCGCGACAAATCCGATTTCTATGCCCGTGCCTACTCCTGTTCAAGCCCTGGCCCATCGACTCCTGTGGCTCTCCCAACAATGTTCCGTCCGACAGCCCATCCGACACGACCGCGTAGCATCGATTGGACTCGACCTACTCCTCATCCTACAAGACCTCGAAGTGTAGACTGGCCTCGTCCCACACCACACCCAACGCGACCCAGAAGTCTTGATTGGCCGGCTCCGACATCCAAACCCACAACACCCGTAGCGTAGACGGATCTTTCCAACCAAGAGGAGCCGAATTGATCTCTAATGTTGATAAAGCCGTCATGGGTTTGTGTCAAGGAGATTGCGATACTAACGAGGATTGTCTGGGAGATTTGATATGCTATCAGCGAGAAATAGGCGACCCAATGCCGGACTGTATCTTGTCTGCTGAGCTAAAGCATACCAACATTGATTTCTGCGTCCCCGGCTTTCAAGCGGCTGCTGCATGGGAAGCTGACGAAGTCAATGAAGAACCAGCGTCTGACACAACGTTCGCAACCAACTCTGTTCCACAAACAGAAAACGAGGCGGCGGTAATCTCAAGCGTTAGTGCCAACAGTGAGCCGTTCGCACTCAAGTTGTACTGGGAAGAAGGTACGTAACTGCTCGTACGATTTTCTTTCTGTAGCTACAAGAAAATTCTCAAATATTGTCGTCTCGTGGTTCATAGGGTATTACTGGCAGTACGAGTCCTATGAACGCAAGTGGTGTGTTGGTTGTCAGTCTGGGTGTACTCCGGGCAACAATGTCGCTATCTACAATTGTGACGATGCTCGCGAACTGTGGACTTTCGTCGAGTACGATGACGGGTCTGCGCAGATTCAGAACTACGATTGGGAGCTGTGCTTGCAAACATCTGGACAGGACCAAGTTGTGCTAGCTGTATGCGATGCCACTGTGATGGAACAACGATTTGTTGCTCTTGGTGGAAGCTTTGACTATTATCGATTCGAGCTTTCTCCATTGTTGAAACCGGGTTTGTGCTTCACCCAAGATCACCACCCTAAAATAGATGAAATGCTCTTCTTGGATACGTGCAGTAAAGCTCGCCACGATACGACCTCTTTCTGGAACAAGTATTAATGAAAAATAGATGCAATAGTAAAGAAGAAGACTGTATCCGATGTCTTTTTAGAACCAAAGCAGAAGTTAAAAATTAAGTTTACTTGTATTATATGTATTATCTTAATTAAACTAGAGATCTGAAATCAGGACGAAGCATGGTAGGGCGCGCTCCTTGATCATCCCATGAACTTATGATTTCCATTGCACAACGTAGCACGGCCCGATGTACTGCATCGCGTTGAACATGATCGCTCCAAATCCTTGCTACCACTTCGTCAGGTAGCCCCAAGTTGTTCAAGTAGAATTTCTTGTACTGCAATGGCAAAACAACTTCTTGTTCTCCAATTCAACCGTCGGTCCAAAAGAGCCAAACACTTTTCAATCTGTTTCATATCAATCGCCTTTTGAGGAGTATAAAACAGTTCGACTAAATAAAAGGTCGCCATCATTTCCGAGTGATCCGGGTCAAGTAGTCTGTAAAGATCATAAATGCAGTCTTTCAACGGCTTGGGCGAGAAGAATGTATCCCATGTCGAAAACTCACCCGCATAAAACGATGCCCAAAGCACTCGCCAAGCACTTGTAGCGACCGCGAAATCGAGGGTGTTTTGATTTTGGGTGGAGTCAAAAGCGTAAATTCACAGCGCCAGGATGTTCGAAAGGAGAAGGTACGAAACGTATGACTGTCTCGTCGTGGCGTCAGACCCGTCTCTTCGGTGTCTTCATCCCAAAAGGAAGATTCCGATTCGACTGTGCTCCAATCTTCATCAACTAATTCCGTGTTCGAATCGCCGAGCTCGTCATCGCGATCAATACTTTCTTTCCCCGAAAGGAGAAACAGAATGATCATCATCAGAAGAAGAATTCAGACGGTCGGATCCCTCAGTTCCAGCTCCCGGCCACAAGGCGCGAGCGCAAGTAGAGGCGGAGAAAACATTGCTATTGCGTGTTGCAGTTATTGCAGTCGCAAGTATTACTTTGCAGTTGTTGTTCTGGGAGAAATAATGCAAAGGACTTTGTTGCTTGAACCATGCGCCCGGTCCGCATCTCTTGCATTCTCTGTTCGCTTCAAAAGCCATAGTGTAAAATTCGATCACTTCAAAACCAGATGCCCTCTATTTGTATGTTGATCGATCTGTTCGAATCGAAAAGACACATACAAGAATGGTAAATGATGTGAAGAGGTTTTGTTTTTGTCGCTGCCAAAAGATACGGAGTATTTTCGTCTCACGTTTTCTTCAAGTACCAATATGGTCGTGCTACGACATGGTAGGGTACTAAACATGCTTCGTCCGAAAAGCTAGGTGGAACGAAACTAGGAAAAGTCCAGAAACTAAACTATAAAATACAACTCGCCTTAAAAAGTGAGCGGAAAAATTTGAAACTGATATTTAGTTCATTATGATCGTATGATGATTTGCATTCACTTGCATTCATTTGCTTCGCACGTTCGCAAACGCATGACAAGCATCAACTAGCTGCGCCCTGTCACTGCAACTTGAGACAGCTCGTCATCCAAAGCAGCCACGACACCCTTTGCACATCGCAGAATGGCGTGAAAGACCCAATCGGGTTGTACATGTTCGCGCCAAATCATTTCCTGCACGTCTGCCGGCAAGCCGGTATTCTTCAACTGCGATCGTTTGATTTGCAAGGGTTTTGCAATCTCCTTGTTGTAATCAAATGTCGAGTCGATCAAGTTCAAGCACTCTTGCAAACCATCCATGGGAATTGTATCGCGTGGAGTGCACATCAAGTCCACCAAAAACAAGGTCGCAAACATTTCCTCCTTTTCACCATTGCGCGGCAGTATAAACAATGTACGCAAACAGTCTTTGAGTGGCGTTGGATGGACCACCTTGTCGAGCGAGTGGTCGGGATATTTGAGAAACAAGCTCCAAAAGACTTGCCATTCGCAATTGTAGACGACATGTTCGAGAATCGTCATGTTATTGTCGGGGTCGTTTTCGATGACGGGTTCGACAGGATCGACTGGAACTTCGGGTGCTAGGTTATTATTGTTCTCGGGTACATCTACAGCGATATAGTGCTGCTCATCTTCGTGAATAGACCCGTCTGCATTTGCGTTGGTCGGATACTCGGGTAGGACAGCTGGCACCTTTGCATGAGATCGTCGATACAAAACGCTTCAATGCGGGCCATTACAAAGGGATGGTGTGCCGATCGATAAGAAGAGCATTCCGTAGAGTCATCTTGAGCGTTAATCATCCAGACAGGACGAAAGCAGTCAAAGATACGGGAGAACATGTTGGTCGGTGAATTTACTGTCGTTGATAGTGCTGATGAGGTTGTAAGCTTGCGCTTTTGAATTTTGTGAGAATGAAAGAGAAGTCTCTCTTCACTCCCAAATTGTTGCCAGTGGTCGATTTGTTTCATTTATTTTGTGTTGCAACGGCTATATTAATTGATCTGTCTATTCTTTATACATGCACCTCGTGTCAATCGAAAGAACTCACTTTTGTTCTCGAAATTTTGTGACGAAAATGGATCGCTTCCTCGCGTCTTTCTCCGATAAACTCCGTTAGTCCTTGTACGACACTGGACGGCACTAGAATACTAAACACAGAACGAGTCCCACCAACGGCCCGTTTGTCCGGCGTCCACGCACAAATGAAACACGTCAGCGCTCTCGTCGGCTCGTGCATCGCCAAACCTGCTGCATGCTTGTTGCAGCGCATTGATACGATAGAGACAAACACAAAGTGAGACGAGAACAATATCGTTTCTATTTATTCCTCTTCTTTATTTATTATCATTCCTTTATTACTCAACAAAATGAAATCAGTTCTCAGCTTCTTCTTGTTGACAATCCTCTTGTCGCTGCAATCGACACACGCCTTTGTGTCGAGCGCTCTCTCGGGCGGTTCCTCCTTTGTCGTCTCTCGTCACAGCAACAGTGCTGTTGCTCCTTCTTCACGCCGCGGCAAAGCCACTGAACTGTACATGGGCTCGCAAGCCAAATTCGGCATTTTCAGTCCGGCTGTCTACGCCGCCAAAGTGGTCTTGGGACAAGACAAGTTGAACAAAATTCGAGGCAAGGCCATTAGTTACCATTCGCAATACATTGGTGACTTTTGTGAATGGGTGGGTGCCTATCACATGCGTACTCGTTTGATCAAAAGGCCAAGGTCAATGGTGATACTTTGGGATTTCTTGTTTAATAAATGAATGAATGAATGAATGAATGAGAGTTAGAGTCTTGACCATGCAATTGTTGTAGTGAGTGATGGAAGGAAGGAAGGGACGTTGTTCTATTTACGAAAGCATTACACAAGAAGAAAGAGCCACGAAATATTTACAACATAAAATCACTAGTAGTATAAGAATGGGCACTTGCTACATCACGTCAACTTTGTCTTTGTTTATCACTAATTAATCTTGCAGAGGCTTTCGAGCGTGTTTCAATCATCGCTCGTATTCTCCGCAACTTTGGCACCCAATCATCTTCGTCCTGCTCAATCGAACTCCTGCACGGCTGCGAAGGCGAATCCTCGGCCGCGCAAAAATAATGTTTAAAAGGAGAAAGCAGGACTCTTCGATTCATCAAAAATGTACTTCTTGATGCACCCGCAGGACTATAGACCGGGATTTGCAACTCAACACCACGGCTGCTGGAAAGGAGTGTGATGCTTTGAATGGCCGCGAAATGAATGACGAGAGGTGGACAGAGACTCAAGATAAACCGTTCGCCGAATGCGCTCAGCAATCCGACCTTGCCTTTGAAGACGCATTTGATCTGAGTGTTATCATAGCATTTTTTAAGATTACAGCGATGCCAGACAGGGTTTGAAAGCTGGATGCAATGAGAAGCGACAACTGAAGACGCATGACGATATGGTGTCAATGGGGAGCCTGCCAGATCAGATAGCGGTAAGTGATTTCGCCCTGACAAATGGGTCGATTCAACTCAATGAACAGTGAGAACATACAACCACCCGCTTTAGGTAAGTGAAAGATTGCTTTGATGGAGGCGCAATGGATATCGTGTGAGTACGCTTGCCCCAGCAATCGAACGAAAAACCGTACAATTTGATGCCGTACTGGCCCCGCGGCATCAAAAACGGACACATGGATTGATCAAAGGTACTCAAGACAGTTTCGTTTGCTTCACGATCGTCTATCGACGCCATGGTGATCTTTGGTTCGACAAGCAAATGACAATTGATCGCATCCCGCTGAAATGATTTTTTGTTGTTAGCAGAGTCGCGCGTTTCGCACGCTTGAAAACGTCTGTCGTCGCCAGTTATTCGGGGTCGTGCTAGGAGTCATTCGACGACAGGAGTTTATAGTACTCCGTATTAGTCCTATTTAAGGTAGAATAGCTAGTACAATCGACTACTAGTTAAAGTATAAGAACGAGCACTTAATCACTCGATCTCGATCACGTCGTCTTCGTCTGCTGCGACTACCTGTAAAGGCTTTTGCTTCTTGAGTGGCGACTCGGGCCCTGCTGCATCTTCCAGAGCGCGCTTGTTTGTATCATCCGTCGTATCCTCCACAACTTCAAAATCGCATCATCCTCGTCTTCGACCGAGGCATCCGCAGACACATCCTTTGCCGCCGCGACATCCGCACCGCCACTCGTACCGACCACTGGTTTGTCACCACCAATGTGATAGCGAAACAAGGTCGTGTCATCCTCTTCCTCAACTTCATCTTCTTTTTCATGCTGCTGCTTGAACTCATCGTCCGACACGACAACAATGCGCAAATCAATTGCAAGTCTTGACTAAAGTCTTCGACCGTCAAGACAGATCCATGTTGCAACCTCCTTGGGGCAAATCCTTCAACAATTTCGGCCCTTGATGTTGCGCAATTCTTCGTCCGAATCATTGCCTTCTTCCCAAATCAACACATCTTGATTCAAATACACGGTCGGTTCGGCGAATCCCAATTCTTGTTTGACAACTTGTTGTACAAAGCGGGAAAACGAAATGACCGCAAGCGTATTCGTGGGCATGGTAATCACGACCGTGACTTGATCGCGACAAACATAGCACTGCGGATTCGGTTCTTCCAACGGCGACGCCGCCAAGTACAAGCCATTGCGCGTCGATTGACGCAAGCAATTGATGTACTTTCCCGTTCCTGCCGGTGGCAATTTATCATCACTATTCTTCTTCAATTGTGCCTGCAAGAGAAAAAGACTTGCAGAATTTGCAAACCCGCCACAATGGCATTGGTCGTGGCAATCGCCGGAATGATATTCCCGCAATGCCCTTGGTGTCATGGTAACTCTGCAGGGGAATATGAAAGTTCATGGACCGCATTTGCGCGGCAGCCGTGACAAAGCGCATGGCGAGTTCGTCGTCCTTGTCAAAGGCTTTGGACAAATCGTTGCTCGCCAAGGCATTGCGAAATTCGTACATGCATTCCGCCAAGGACCAAATGGACATTGGTTTCCATTCCGTGGCTGTCAGTGTATTTTCCGGCATTTGCAAGATAATGGGTGTCTTTTCGGCCGTCTTGTAACGATTCATGTCCAATTGCTTTTGAATTTCATCCGCATACAATGCCTTCCACAATCGATCAATCGTTTCTGTTTTCGCAGCCGTCGTGACATCCGGATCTTGATTGTGATCACGCAACTTCAATGCATACTCCATAAACGTACTCGGTTCATCCTCTTGACCACTTTCCCACAACATACTCTGCGTCGGATCGACGGCCAACAACAATTTGTACAATTCCTTGGCCCACACAATGGTATGCACCGGCTGACTGGGCGTCGAGCGAATGGTACAAATCGGATACACTTTTGGGGTTCTTGCGTCTTGCATTCATAACACGCCACACCCTTGTAAATGGTTTGCACTTGTCCTAAATAACCCGTCGTGCCGGCTTCCATCATGGGGACTTTGGCGGCCAAACAGAGTCGATTGACGCGACGGCGGGCCGTGACATTGTCGAGGGCATTCAATACGAGATCAAATTGTTCCATGTACTGCACATGAAAGACGGAATTGTCACAGACATTGCCGTGACGAGCCGTCATTTGTGCTTTTCATAAGGAGACAGAGACTTGGCGACTTGCACACCTACAACGCATTTGGGCTGTCCGACGTGCTGCGCGCGAAAGAGCAATTGTCGATTGAGATTCGAGACATCAATGGTATCCAAATCGACGACTTCGACGTGACGGAATCCCGAGAGACTGAGATTCTTGAGCAATTCACAACCAATGCCGCCAGCGCCGACGACGAGTAGACGACAATTTTGAATGCGTTCGAGGCATTCGGGGCCCAAGCTTTCGACAATGCCTTGTAAAATGGCTGGTGGTGTAGTTGTAGTTGTAGTAGTCTATGTTATGTTATGTTATGTTATGTTATGTTAGTAAATGATGAATAGGAAGAGAAGAAACAAAAGATTGAATGAAATGACAATGGGGGCAACACTAAATAAATGCTTGTGTGTATCTAATTGCTCCGCAAAATCCGCATGACGGTCGCCGAGCAGACGAACATTCGCCTCATTCTTTCTCGACGAAAGATCAGGTTTTGCGTTCTTCCTCCACGTTGATCGCGGGTTGAAGTCATCGTGCTGGCGATGATGACGTGTGCATGTGCAGGTTTGTGTGTGTGTCGTTGCGATGTGAGAAAAACGAACCCAAACAACACAAGAGACAAACAGTTGTTTGTTGTTTCCTTGTCTCTTCCTCGTTGTTCTAGTCATTTATTTATTTATTTTTGTCTCAGTATGCAATTGAAAACGTGCATCACGCTATCCCTGCTTTTGGCGACCAGCGCGGTTGCTTTCGTGCCGTCCACAACGAGCAGTCGAACTGCTTCTTCTACTTCGTCGACGAATCTCTATTTCGGTATCCCCGGTTTTCTGACACCCAAACAACCCGAATCAGAAGAAGAAACTCCACAACCAGCAGAAGAAAAGAAAATTGGTATTTCCGGAGTCCTCCAATTGATCACAGCCGGCATGGGAGCACCCTTCTTGGGCGACTTTGAAGGCGTCGATGAAGAAACGGGTAAATTCATGTTTAGTTTGGAAGCCAACAATCTCGTGGATGAGAATGGAAATTCGAAACAAACGCAAATGCCCTATTTTGAAAATGGATGGGTCGATCCGGAAGATGAAGCCAGAGCGGCAGAAGGTTTCAAATTTCCTTGGCAAAAGTAGTGGATGATTGTAGTACATAATCATCTTGATACAACATTACAACAATGGAATGGCTGTTACATCTTTCCCACTTTCCTGAGTTACCCTCCTCCACTTTCTCTTTGAGGCGCTGATACAGCGCCATGTCACCTCGTTGATAGGCTACTTGCATTTCCGTTCGCAATTGTGCCATTTCCTTCATTTCTTGTATCTTTTCTCGACTCATGGTCGATTGCAACAATTGGCGTTGCTGTTGCAATTGCGCTTGTTGTCGTTGTATTTGATACTCGCGTTCGGCGCGTTGTGCACTCGACAAACTAGCATTTGTGTTTTGTTGTTCTTTTGCTGTTCGTCTCGTTCCCATCCATCGTAATCGTAATATTTCTTGTGCGGCAAGGTAGCCGTATTGAAATCTTCTCTATAGTCCTCCCAGTATTGTTTTAGTTCAAACTTGGGGATATTGCTTTCCACGACATTGATGCCTTTGATTTCCGACATCCACATTTCAAACGATCGTTCGTGTCGGGGATCGTGCATGGTCGTCGAAGAACGAATGATGCCGTATTTTCCAAATTCATTGACACCACTACTGTCGCTATCATCATCTCGGCGAGATGATTTCTTTTTCTTTTCTTCTTTTTTCTTGTCCTCGTCGTCGTCGTCGCGGTGTTTCTTCTTGTTCTTCTTCTTCTTCTTGTCATCTCTAGAGTGTTTCTTTTTCTTGTCATCTCTAGAGTGTTTCTTTTTCTTTTCTTTCTTTTGTTTCTTCCGATGTCTACTGCTGCTGTCCGAGGAAGAAGATGAGGAAAACGACGAACGTGAATCATCATCCTCGCTGTCGGAATAGCGGCTTCGCTTTCGAGAGGCACGGTGCTCGGTCGACGAAGAGGATGATTCTTCCTCGCGATCGTCACTGCTTTTGCGTCGATTGTGATCTTCCATTATAAATTCTATTTCGTATTTGTAGTTGCTGGATTGAGTAAGGAAGGCAATCGCAGAGAGAGAATGCTTGTTATAACTCGAATTGCTTCGTCGTTTGGCTTATTGATTTTTTTTGGTTTCAATGTTTTCGTGTCCCGAGGAAATGGTGAAGACGTACAGACGCTGTAATAAAGAGAGCTGTGCGCTAATATGCGCAAGACAAACCTTCACTGAAAGAAAGTAATTAATCGGCAAAAAATTGCGCCATAGAACCACACGTACAGAAAGTCTGCACCCATAAATAATTGACAAAAAAAAAAGGCTACGATCATCTTTGCGTGTTTGAGAAATACTTTGCTACATGATGTTGTCTTCGTTTGCGTTGTATGTGATTATTCACTCTTTTCCTTTCGGACATGCTGAGCTAAGACTGCAATGGGTATTCTAAGATTCGCGCCTCCTTGTGACACATGGTCGACCCCTTCTCCATGTGAAATCCATGCCTTTTTCAATGTTACTGTTTTCGGGTCACGATATCCGCGTGCGTCGTATCAAAACCCAGCCCCTCTGCTCAACTCCATCCAAATTCATCGTCCACATCATCTTCATCCAACTCCAGTTTGTTCAGTTCGTCCAAAATATCGCCATCCCATACTCGTCGTCATCCAAAATGCGAAATTGGATTGTATCTTTTTTGTTGCGCTCCCAATCAGACATTTCTTTCCATCGTCCTCCGCACAACTCCAACACTTCATGCCACAATGGCTTGGGCAAGGACAAGCACTGTTTCAACGCCAACGACCGCGCCGCCGCCACGGGCTGGTACTTTCCCAGTTCCACCAGCAGTTCCATAGAAAACGGTGATTCACATTCATGACGTCCCACAAAGAATCGAAAATCCAGTGCACGGTACTTGCCGCGCAAGACACCATCCATCGCAGCCTCCAAGCCGCCTTGGTACAAACCGTTGGCGATTTCCTTGGCGCCGGGCAATTCGGCAAAGCCGTGCAATACCAGTGCCGGTTGGTCTTGTTGATCCGGGCCACCAATGTAAACACCGCATTCACTTCCAAATGCCAGCAGAAAACGGATTAGCTGCGAAGCCTCTTGCTCATTTAATTTATCGTCTGCTTCGTCTTCGGGTGGACACCCAAACAAGATGAGCTGCGCCAAATTCTCGGTCAATTTCATGGCCATGGGTCGATTGAGCACCACCATACAACTCGCATCTGTACTTGTTGACTCGTCTTGCTTTTGATATATCAAACATACTTCTTGCCACGTTTCTTGTTGATCCAAATACATTTGCAGCAATTCGGACTGCTTCGTAGACAATGTGGAAACATCCAATTCACCGCCTGGTGTCGCCGACTTGGCCAATTGCATCATTTGATGCTGAATCAACGCTTGCGCTTTGCGCCAGGTTTGACTGTGTTCGTCGTCGTCGTCGTCGTCGTCGTTGTTGTTGTAGTTGTTTTTTTCGTCTGGTTGTCGGCAATCAAGCTCTTGCGGAATTGTTGGCCGAGTATGCAGTGTTTGTAGTTGCGGTACAATTCGACTTCCAGTGGCATGCGTATCATCAATCCTCCCAATTCGGGCTGAAAACGAAATAGAGAATATGATTAGTTCTCAAGTCAGATGGAATGCGCTGTGCATATTAACGAACGAGGATGAAATGAATAATAATTAGTTCTTACCACAGACGTTTCGTGCGCCCAAACTCCATTCCGATATTCCTGTGCCAACTCTTCATTCTGTGTAGCCAATAAAGCTTCATTTTCCGTGCTGACGGACGATGATGAGGTAGGTTGTTTTGTCGACGAGGAAAAGGACTGTCCGAGTGACCTTCGAAAATCTATCCAGTTGCCGAGTGATTCAACATCAATCATATCATCGTCTTCGTCATCTTCGTCTTCATCTTTATTATTGTTGTTATTCTTGCGACTGCTGTACACTTTCAAAAGGGGCTGTCGAACAGTAGTGCTCTTTGTAGCAAGCGACGAGCTTGGCGTTATCAGAAACGCCGCGGCTTGGCGGAATTCGACAGCAATCAAGGATAGGATCAAAGGAATAGAGAGGCAGGCGCATTTCTCCTTGGCTTTTTTGGATTAGGTGTCGACATGATTAGAGTGAGAGGAAGGGTAGCCTATTGTTATAGGGAGCAAATGCAGTGATGAGATTCAAAGCAAGAGCATGAACATAAGCAACAAGTTGAAGAAAATAACCAACCGCTCCGCCTCGCGTATTTTTCCTCCTCTTTGGACACGGGCTGACGGCTGACGACGGACGGCAGCTGACGCTACTGCAAACAACCTGGAGATGAGAGGCAACGGAATGACGTGGTAACCTGTAACCTTACCACTTAGTTTTTAGTCGCCTGCTTTTGCCAATTGCCACTTTTACACCTAATTGCTTTTCAGGGATTTGCCACTTTTCCTTCATGCTCCATCGTCGCGCTAATGATTTATGTGAGTGCATCGAGCACTTGGATCTGAATAAACAATCGAACAAAAATAACTTGCTTTGATCTCAACCAGAGCTACAATCACTTTCTCGTGTTTTCACTATCAAAACAGATCGTAGTTCGTAGCTCTCAAGTGGGCACCTGTTCTGTCGTCTGCGCTTCCAAACGCAAGGGACGATTCCACTGCGACTCACTCATAATCCCGCTGCCCAGACATTCACCATCGTCACCATAAAGACAACATATTGTCCCGGAGCCAATCCGCTGTCCATTTGATCCAATTCAACCGTGCCCTTGGAGGGGTCTGCGCTACTTAATTCCAGTAATCCCCGCGCTAATCTGGGTCCGTGCCGTAACTTCATGTCCAATCGACATGTACTCGCTTCGAGACAGCCGGCGGCACTTTCCCGATACCCAGGTAATATCTTCCAGAACGACCTGTTTTCGTTGCTCGTCAAACAGCTCGTACTGATTGGTGCAATATACTATCCGCTGTGCTGGATCTTTCGAAACCACATACCAGGGACCGCGTGCCGTGGCTTTAGGGTCCAACGCCTTCCCAATACCCTTGCGTTGGCCAATGGTATGGAACCAAACACCTTGGTGCTGTCCGATCACATCCCCGTTACAGCATCGACTACTGGGCCTGGTTGGGTTCCGAGATAACTTTCAAAAATTGATCAAATTTGACTTGACCCAAAAAACACAAACCTTGGGAATCCGGACGATGTCGATTGGGCAATTCAAACGCGTCCGCCAGCTCTCGCACGCGAGACTTTTCCAAGTTCCCCAAAGGAAACAATGTGGATTGCAATTGCGCTTGTGTCAGCGTACACAAAAGTAGGATTGATCTTTGATCGCGTCCGGTGCCCGGAACAATCGCATACCCAACTCATCGCATTCCACACGCGCATAATGACCGGTGGCAATATAATCAAATTGTTCGGACTGTGACTGCAGTACTTGATAGAAGCACCCAAATTTGATGCGCGAATTGCACAAGATATCCGGATTGGGCGTCCGTCCCAATACCGCCTGTTCCATGGCATACTCCACAACACGCTCATGATATTCCTCTTGCAAACTAATCGCCCGCAACGGTACATTGGCTTGTTGACAAACTTCTTGACAAATCTTGTAGTCCTCTTCCCAAGGACACATTTCCCAAATGGGCATTCTCATCTTGCAACCATATTTTCAGATAGAACGCCGTAACGTGATAATTTTCTTGCAACAACAAGTGCAATGCGACGGACGAATCGACGCCGCCCGACAAGAGCAAAGCGATTGTCTTCTTTGTTGCTGCAATGACGTTTGCTGCTGTAAAATACTCGTACTGTCGTCCGATGATGATGATGATGGCTGCAGAGATTGTTGGAGAGTCCGCCACAAACTGGCGACGCCATCGTTCCGTCCTGGACTCAAATGGCGTTGCAACCCCAATCGCGCTGTAATAGTCTCGGCAGGTATTTGACAGATTGCGTCTTCTGATTGCTGCTCGACACAGGATGCTACCACAGCCACTAATCCTTGACTCAACAAGGCATCGGCCGTACCTTGCAACGATTCAATGGTTCTTTGTGCGGTTGTTGTCGAGTCGTCGGAAGAAGTCAGAAGAAGCTGCACGTGAACATTGGCTGTACAGCCAGGCACTTTGGTCAGCGGCGTCGCACAAGATGACTCTTGTTCGCATGGTTGCTTTGCTTCCACTGATAACCTTGTTGCACCAAATCTTTCGAAATGTCATTGAGCGACATTTGCGAAAATCGATCCTTCCACCAATCCAATTTCGTTTCCAAGACGGAAAAGGTACTCACAAATGATTGTTTGCTCCAGAGAAAGAGTAAAATCGTTAGTCGAACAAGCCATGACATTGTAATTGTGTGATTCTTTGATGTATGATTGGTGAAACGAGGTTGATGTTTCGAGTGTTCGGTAAATGCAAAGAAGATTGACGGTTGATGTTTTACAGCATCGGACTCCTTTCGTAGTGGTTGATTGACTTTATCGTCGTCTAGTTGTTAGGTTCATTGGAATGAAAAGCAAGCAAGCAAGTAATAGAATGCAATAAAAGAAAGGCGATTGATGGACTCGATGGATGCTTCTTATATTATTATATTTCTCCCAATTCTGTTTTTTGCCAACCCAAATCAATGGCATGGAACTGCGGCGTTCTTATTCGCGCGCCAAAATCGCGCGAAGTGCCTCGCATGAGTGACGTCAGCCAAAATGCCGAGCGAAACGAAATAAAAAATGCCTCCCATTTTTATTTCACTCGATCCTACTTTCTCACAGCAGCAAGCAATCAAAATAATAACGGAATACAGTCCATTCTATCGAGAGAACTTTACGCCATACAACATGATATCAATACAGAACTCTCTTGACCGCACTTTCTCATTGTGCTGCTGGCTCATAATTCTCGTCGCCACAACGACAACCGCGTTTGTCGTCACACCGTATCCATCGCAGCAACACAGCACAACCTCATTATCTGCTTCAGCGGTCACCACGTTGACCGAAGCAACGACTTGGAATGTCCGTTTGGTCCTCCGCGGTCTGACGTCGGCACAGGGCAATAAATTGGATCCCCTCGTGTATACACTGGAAACGCAATTTATCGAAGAAGAAGGATACGAGCCGCCTCAGGGCAAACTAAATGTGTTGATCAAGGATAGTACTACAACAACAACGACAATTCCCATTTTGAAATCCAGATGGATCTTGTCGGAAGATCCCAATGATCGAAAAGATGGATTGTGGGTATGGGGACTCTTCAAGGAACCCTTGTATCCATTCTTGTTATTGACACTGCAAACAGATGACATTCCTCTCAATACAGATAGCACTACCGACTTTGTGCCCGCCATGCAATTGTACGCGCAAATCAATCATCGTCGTGATCAGGGTCAAGTATTGTTGGAAGGCAGTGATTTGTGCTGGCGGCAAATGGAAACGGTTCGAGCGGATCCCTTGGGTGCGGCGACGGTCGATTTGTACGACAATGTGGTTGTGGGGTCGATTGCGTTGCAACCGAAGGTATCTGCGATTACAAAATAGTGACAAGTAATAGAAAGAATTCAAACAGTCGTACTTTCAGAGGTCAGCACGTAGTACTGTATATTCAGCCATTTATTTGTGACCCTTACTTTTCTATAGATCATCATCATTGTCGTCGTCCGAATCAAACGCATATTTCTTTCGCTGAATTTGAATTGAATTCGCCGCTTTTGATCGCCTCGATTCTGTGGATTCATTCGTTCCAACATTTCAATTAATTTACCTTCGGTGATAGGCCCGGGCAATTTCCCGTCATGGCCATGGAAACAATTCCACTCTCCAAAGCGTCGACGTTTTCACTAATTTGATTCTTCGTAAGCGCGCTAATGCATCAGAAGTTAATGCTTGTTCTAATATAGCTTGCTTTTGCTGTTGTTTCTGCTGTTCTTGTTGCGGTTGTTGAGAGGAAGGACCAGGATCAGCCATGGTGAAACCTTCGGGCAATTCACTCGCGCTCACGGCTTGTGCTTGATTGGGGTCCATGTTGTAGTGTATTTTTTGTTGAGTTTATTCTATAAACAAAAATAAGAATAAGGGATCAAGAAACTAGTCTAGAAACAAAACGAATACTGTAGATTGCTTTGTGAATATGAAAATCAACGATGAAAATTATTGCGAGGAAGATAAGCGGTGCGCGGCGTTGCGTCTCGCTGTGTGGTTCGCGCTGTCGCGCGCTCGCGCGAATTCACTTCGACACTTTGACAAAATTTACCATCACAAATACTAGACCTACTACTCCGTATTATTTATTTCCTCGCGACAATAACGCACGCATCGAAATTATATGCCCGACAACTGAGCCTATGGTTTTCCTCGTTCTATGCGGCTCGACTAAAAGACAATAATGCGCTAAAATCACTCCGTAGACCCTCTAGACGAATTGACTTCCACTCTTACATCGACACTTACTTCGACTGCACTTTGACACTTCGACATCTCCTCGCGACAAGAACACAGGCATCGAAATTCTAAGCGCGAGAAAATAACGACTGGGAATTCTCCTCGCATCTAAGTTCTATGCGGCTCGACTAAGACAATAATGCGCTGATGATAAATTATTCCGTAGACAAACTGACTTCGACACTCACTTCGACAGTTCGTTGTTCTACATTTCCTCGCGACAAGGCACGCATCGAGAATCTATTTGACCGCAGAGTTCCTGTAAGCGAAAAAGGCACACATCGAAATTCCATGCGGCACAGAAAACCTTGTTCCCTAATACTTTCCGTGACTGTTTTTTTAAAACAGACTATAATTTTCTTGTTCTCCGCTCAAGCCGGAAAACGAGACTTTCTCTTTCTAGCTTTCTTCAAGGAAATTGTTGATTCCGAATCCGGCGCAAACAACACCGGTAACTTGTTGATTGTCGCCTGAAATCCATCTGGTAATGGAATCTGACATTGGAAGCAGGATGGATCTTCCAAAGCAGATCGAATTCTTAGTTCGTTTTCTTTCATGGTTTGCTTCGAAAGAAATCGATTGGGAAGCTTTCGGTGTCTTACATCAGTCCTTCGTTTTCCGTCTTCAATAGAGCCATACAGTTCATGTAAAGGTCAAAGTTGTGCTGCCCGGAGACAGGTTTCGCCGAGGAAATCGCGTGTAGTCCATGCATTCACCAGTATTGCGATTCCACATATTTCTAAGACCGAGATAGAGCAGCAATATAAGTCTTCGCATCGCAACAAGTTCACGCTATCCAACGACGCAATAGTCAAGTCGAACTTACTCGTCACTGTGTGGCAACCCGAATCCGTGTCCTAGTTCGTGACACATGGTATACTTCCACTGACTTTCATCGTGTTGCTGTCCCCAAAAGTCACTGTATTTGATTACTTTCCATGGGTTTCCCGACATATTGTCATCGGTATAGTAATCATTGACCTGAATGACACTGTGTTGAATGAGATTGTTTGAATCGGTCACGGCAATGTTAATTCCACGCCAACCCGTATCTCCATAGTTCCCATTGCACACTTTGAGTTTCCCCAACGATGGCTTGCAGAGTGGATCGAATGGCACGTGCTCTATTCGCAGTGACAACGGAACAACTGCATCGTATCCAGCATTCCACCGACCGACATATTCTTCGAAATAACGAGCCCATGTTTCATCGAGCGCACTCTCAATCATCAAGTCGAGTCCACCCACACCCGTTGCTTCTTTCCACAAGTTGGTATGATTCGTCCCAACCTCGACATCGTGAAGAAAGGCAGACACGGGATTTTGCGTGTTCTTCCAGAAATACAAAAGCGATAGAATCAAAATAGCTAGCGTGATAGCCAACACGAGATAGCGAGCCAACCGCATCAGCGTTGATGCGGATTCATAACAGCACGAAGAAAATGTGCGTTTTGTTTCCGACGATCGGGAAGTATTCGATCGGCACTGCGCATTGCTACTTTTGAAGAGCAAAAGGACGATGATGTCTCTGGGCTGTGTGTGTTCCCTTTCATCTTTCAGCGAATGAGTATCGAGCGACGTATCATTTGATCCAGTTCTTGAAGGCCCTTAATAGAGTATATATTAGCTTTGAAAGTGCGAAAACAGTCTCATTTGAGCAGGAATTTAACTTTGTGAAAAGAGTCTTCGAAGGTGTATCTCGCAAGATGCTTCGATGTTTGTGAATGATGATGGTGGAGTTCTTACAACGCCACTAGTACAAAAGGGAGCATAGACAACCTGGCTGGCGCGCTACTTGCTTTATGAGCGGCACTCACCAATCACCAACGTCTTTTGCCAAAAAACGTACGCCGTAACTGAGGAGGGCTATGGCCGTAACTACCTCTGGCTAGAGTCTACATCTCGACGTAATAATATTCGCGACGAAAATGATTAGATAAGAAAAGATACAATTTGCAAGGGTCATGAACGGAATGCCCTCAGAAGATACGACGAAAGGGTTTCTTACAGGACATTCACAAGAGCCTGTGATTGTACTCTTCTACCTATTAAGGATTAAAACTATCTAGAAGAAGCTGCTAACAGCATGCTCATCTTCTTCTGGAATCGAGTGTGCCGTGTGTCGTCCTTTTCCAGGACTTAAATGAATTTGGGATACTTCTTGCTCTTGTTGATCGTCGTACGAATCCACGGAAATTCACCTGGGTGATCAATGTTGCGGCATGAATGAACATCCTTTAAATGATGCTCGATTTCTTCGACGCGATGCTCCGCTTCCGAATCATTCATCAACCCCACTGCGACCAGCTTTTCTATGTATCGGACGGCACTGTTCAAAACAATTGAGCAGAATTTGTGAAACAACATCCGTGACTTCTTTCTCGTCATATTTCTCAAGAACGGCTGCAGCTTTTTCCATTGGATCTGAGATTCCATCAGAACATATTTGCCCGCCTCGGCGAGTTCTTTGTCGACACCCTGAAACTCCTTTAGAAAATATTCGGATGCCCACCGATGGGCTTCCATAAATACGAGTGATCGTTCTATATCCAAACACTTCACGGTGTGCTTAAGATGCAAGCCTGAATTAGCAGTAACAAAAAACTTCTTCAAGAGTGCACTTCCCTTGCCGTATTTGTAGGCAGCTTGAACTGGCCCGTCCACCGAACTGACAAAATCCCAGTCTTTCAAAGGTTCGCCCTTGCTCACTGCGTCTTCTGCAAAATCTAGACTCTGAAGCAATGCCACGGTGAGAAATTCTTTGTCTGCCAGCTCTCCATCATTCACCTGCTGGTCGTAAGCTGCTTTCATGATGGATAGAAATAGCAAACGCATTTCCATGGCAGTAAGGGGCTCCCCAGACATCATAAATCGCATGCTACTTTGACGTCGACGCCGCCGTAACTTGCATCGTTGGCCATGCTTCAATTTGCGAGCGTATGCGTCTGTATCCAGCACATCTTCGGTTTGATCGAGAATGCGCTTCTTCTGATACTCTGCTTCCTCGACATCCTCGGGTAAGTACGGTAGATTCGTTTCAGAAACGGTGGCTTATAATCGTCCGCGGGAGTCGAGTCTCGATGCTTCTCGACAGCATCTCGCAATTGATGTCGGGTCAGATCTTTCAGTAGAGGCACATGGTACTTCACCATGGCAAAATTGACCATTATGAACCTTGGTTGCGTCAGTAAACGGACCATCTCATCTACCATGGCGAGCTTGTAGCGAGTTTCGTAGGCATTCAAGATCTTTTCACGAGCTTCGGTGGACTGCGTCAGACCCAAGTACCGTATAAATGGTGCAGCTAGAACCCCGTTGATGACCAACGTTAGAAAAGCCATTCCTCCAACCATAGCGAATAACGTCGTGGTTTGTTCGACATAGATTGGGTCAGCTCCGGCTTCTTTGACGCGATTGTCGAGAGCCAGCGCCAGTGAAATTCCAACCGCACCTCTAAGTCCACCAAAGACTTGAAACGCCGTTTCCTTCATGTTGGTGGAAAGTCCGATACGTTTCGTTAGCGGGTATGTGATCATGAATTGCAATGCCCGCATGAGATGCAACAAGACATAGAGCAGTATCATGTAACCCCAGTCGCGTTTAGTGAAAACCCATCGCGCTCCCCACGAGCAATCACTGCACCCACACAACGCCACCTAGCGTAAATAGCACCGTGTTCAAAATGTGCTCCACAAGAGTCCAAAATCATCCAGAAGTTTGAGATCATTGATAAAGGCTCTTCCTAGCAATTTGACAACAATGCCTGTCGTCATGGTAGAAATGACGCCAGATGTAGCCCAGACAAAGTCACTGACGTAATATCCCGTGTAAGCGATCGCCGCCGTTCCATGACCTCTCACGACATTCTCTTCGCGATTGAATCGCCGATTCAGTAGTCGCAGAAACAACAGCAGACCGAAACCGAAAAAACAACCAATAGCAACACCTCCTAGCGACTTTTGAAAGAACAACGCGATTCCAGCCGCCCACCCCACGTCTTCTCCGAGTCCTTCAACGTTTAACAAATAATAGAAACGCTTCGAAAAGATGCTGAAGAAAACAATAGCGGCTCCATCGTTGAGCAACGCTTCACCGGAGATATGAATCTTGAGTCTTGGAGGCGCTCCTACTTGTTCCATTACTAAAGGAAAAGACTCGGTTAGAATACATCTCCGAGCAAGGCTCAGCTCCATAATTTGCACTTACGCGCAGCCACCGCTACTGGATCGGTAGCAGCCAAGATGCTCCCAAAAGTAAAACACAAATCCAGAGACCAGTCATACGGGAAAATATACTTGGCAATGAGCTGTCAGTGCCGTGCCCCACCAATACCAAAGGGAATGCAAAGATCAAGCACTGCGTCATGGCCATTCGAAACAGATGCACATTTAACCCGAACGAATCTTTAAAATGAGTCCTGGTAAAAAAACTAACAGAAGAACTTCCGAGTCAATCGGGATCCACAATCGTATACTTTCATTAATATGATCGTCCGTGCTGTTGATGAGTTCTGCGCCGATACCCATGAATGTCCCTAGAAGGAACATGACGGCCGTGTACGGCAGAGCATGCAAATAACGAGAGAGAAACAAAAGACAAGCACACCGAGCGTCAACGTGAATGACGGAAAGAGCACAGCATACGCAGCTTCAATGTGTTCTTCTTCTTCTTCCTCCTCCGCGCGTCACTTGTGTTGTTCGAGGAAGAAACGTGTGCCTCCTCTTCTGCGGCTTTCACCGCTATCGTGAGCAGTGAAAGAAGAGTGACGCAAAGCATCTTTGCGAGGGCAAGTGAGCCTCGTCGCATTTTTTATATAAGTCAGGTGATAAAGGGTTCGGTTTGCAAATAATAAAACACAATGAAAAAAAAGGGTGTCTGCAGAGAAAAAGGCGATGCGTGTGAGCGATATGCGTGACCAGTGCGACGTGTGATGCGTGGAAGACTGGAGAGTTCTCGGTTTGCGTGGAAGATAGAAAGGAGTTCTCGTACGCCGCTCACGTAGAACGCTCGGCAGGATAACTTGTACCTTGCTCGGGATGGGACATCGATCCCGTCAGAGGTCCGAGTCACGAGGCACCTTATCCGCGGAGGCCGGTGTGACTACAACAAAGGATGGCTACCTATGGTCAAAGCACACTAGTCTAGTAATTACAATGTGTTGTGCTTCGGACCAAAAGAATGAATCGTGTGATCTAATTCGAACCGTCTGGTCGCTGACGACGTGCCCCCCTTCTGCTCCTCCTTGTCGTCATACGAGAGTTCACAGGCAATTCTGCGGGATGATCCTGGCGGTGGCAAGAGCGAACCTCGCGCAATTGATTCTCCAATTCCGACAGGCGCTCTTCTGCTTCCGTCTCCTGCATCAAACCGACTCCACAAGCTTCTCAATTCTGTCGACAGCGCTGTTGATTACAATCGAACAGAATTTGTGTGAAATAATATCCGATACATCTTTCCGTCGTCTGTATTTATCAAATACCTCCGCGGCTCGTTCTGATTGGCATCGAGATTCCGACATGGCTGCTTTGCCTTCCTCGATGATATCATCGCCAGTAACCTGAAATTCCTTTTGAAAAATCTTCTGCCCCCACCGATGCGCATCATCAGGCTAGTGATCGCTCAATATCGAAACGTCGCGCGGTGCGTGTTAAAGGACCATATAGCATCAATATACAACTGAAAAAACTCTTCATGAAAGGAATGAATGCTTTCCCGGTGGTATAGCGCTTGTAATGGGTGTCCAGCGAAATGACGTGATCCCAATCTTTGATGGGTTCGCCCTTGATACTTCATCCTCCGCATAATCCAAACTCTGATACAGCGCCACGGTGAGAAATTCTTGTTCCTCGAGTTCGCCATCATTCAGCTGCGTCTCGTAGGCCGCCTTCAAAATGGACAGGAATAACAGGCGCATTTCCTTGGTAGAAAGCGGGTCTCCTGGCATCATAGATCGCATCTCCTACTTTGACGGCGGTGCTGTTCGGACCTCCGGTGAATTGCGTCAATCATGGTATATGCTCCTTTCGTGTCCAAAATATCGTCATTTTGCTCGTGTTCAAGCTTTTCTGGTATTTCTCTTCGTGTTCATCCTCGGGTAGGTACGGTAAGATTCGTTTCAAAAACGGTGCCTTATAGCTTTTGAGGGTGTCGTGTCACGGTGTTTCTCGACAGCATCTCGCAGTTGTTGTCGGGTAAGATCCCTTAGCAAAGGCACGTGATGCTTCACTAACGCGAAATTGACCTCGTGGAACCGAACTTGTGTCAATAAACGCACCATCTCGTCTACCATGGCGAGTTTGTAGCGTGTTTGGAAAGTATTCAAAATCTTTTGCGAGACTCCGAAGATTGCGTGAGACCCAAATGCTTAATGAAAGGAGCAGCTGTCACACCATTGATGACCAACGTCAGAAATGCGATTCCACCCACCATGGCGAATACAACAGTCGTTTGCTCGGAAAACACCTCGTCGGCACCTACGGACTGCACATTATTGTCGAGAGACAGAGCCAGTGCAATTGCAACCGCACCACGCAATCCGCCGTGCACTAAAAGGCTGTCTCTTTCATGTTGGTAGACAATCCGATGCGTTTGGTCACTGGATACGCGGCCAAAAATAGAATAGCCCGGATCACAATGAACAGCACGTAAAACAATATCAGGTAGCCCCAATCCGTTCCTGTGAACACTCCATCTTGTTCACCGCGTGCAATCACTGCACCCCACACGACACCACCCAGAGCAAACAAGACAGTATCTAGGATTTGTTGCACAAGAGCCCAAAATCAGTGAGCAACTTCATGTCATTGATAAGGGCCCGTCCGAGGAATTTGATTGTAACACCAGTCGTCAAAGTGGAAATGATTCCGGAGGTCTTGCAGACATAGCTCGCCACATAGTACCCCGTGTACGCTATGGCAACTGTAGCCACGACTTCAACGACATTTTCGTTGCGGTTCAGTCGATGACTCAAAAGTCGAAACAGTAGCAGCAATCCAAAACCAAATGCCAGCCCAATAGCAACAGCACCAAGTGACTGTTTGAAGAACATGCCAAAGCCTTCAGCCCAGCCAATATCCTTCCCAAGTCCTTCTATGTTTAACAAATAGTAGAAGCGTTCCGAAAAGATGCTGAAAAGACAATCGCAGATCCATCGTTGAGTAGAGATTCTCCGTAAATATGTATTTTGAGTCTGGGAGGCGCTCCCATTTGCTCCAGTACTGAAAAGACAGTGAATAGTGAGTATGTGAAACCTCACAACGATTTCAGACTACACTTACACGCGGTGACCGCCACTGGATCCGTCGCCGCCAAGATACTTCCGAAGGCGAGACACAAGTCCAAAGACCAGTCGTAGGGAAAATGTAATAGGCGACCAGAGCTGTCAGTACTGCGCCAGCCAAAACCAAGGAAAGGCAAAGATCACGCACTGCACAAAAGACATGACAAAAGGTGTACATTCAAACCAAAAGCGTCTTTGAAAATAAGACCAGGTAGAAAGACGAGCAAGAGGACTTCGAATTGATAGGAATCCACAGACGCAAGCTTTCCGTGATATGGTCATGCGAATTTTCTGCGAGTTCCGCCCATATCCCCATGGCCGTCCCGAGGAGGAACATGACCGCCGTATACGGCAAAGCCTTGATATAACGGGTGAGAACGATATAGATCACGACACCGAGTGTCAAGGTGAACGGAGGAAAGAGCACCGCATATGCCGGTTCAATTTCTGCTTCTTCTTCTTGCGCATTTTGTATTGTCTTCAGTCCTCCTGTATCTTCCGCTCGCACAACGAAGGCGAATAGCGCAAATGCCAAAGAGAAAAAAAAGCTAGCAAAGGTAAAGCGTATTGTTGTCATTCTTGTTCATGTTGGGTGATGGAAATACTTCTTGCGCGAGACCCGCAAACGAAAAAACAAACATGCTTGTAAGATGCGAGCGATGTCAAAGTTCAGTGAGAATAGTAAGAACTTTGCTTTCGAAATAGATTCGAAAAGAAGACAAACAAGAGCAAGAGAAATAAAGAATACGACGTAGAGATGGAGCAAGGAGCGCAATGATGAATGTCGAAAATATTGAAAACGACGAGGCCGAACGTCCGTCAGACGCTGAATCCCGAGTGTGAGTCGTACAACGCGGAGTGGACAAGTGCGCGAACTCGAACAGAAGAGTGCGCGAAGCACTCCGAGAGACGTTGACTGGCTACGTACTTACCGTTGGAGTACTTCTTGGATCACATTCTTCCAAACAGCTCTTTCGTCCAAACGCCCACGAAAGGAAAACGTCAAATCGTTTTTCTTTTTTGTCGGCAGAGACACAACACAACACAACTCGGACCCTCCGCATAAAATATACAATACCAATTTGCAATAACACTAGACAGATTAATAAATAATTCAAAATGGCAGCACAGTCACGTTCCAAAGAACCTTCCTGTTGCAGCATTATCTGTTCTTGTCTTCACAGCATCATTTGCTGGGTCTTTACGCTCGCCTTGTCGATTGCGATCGCCGTTGTGCTCTACGTGCTGTTAACAGGAGATGAAGATACACTTAATGATTTAGTGAACAATCCTGGCAATGTACTGGTACCATCCGACAAGCCGGGACGCAACGACACGCTCTTGTGGCGCGAACCGTCCGGCCAGGGCGGACTGCAGTTGGAAGTCTTGAATGCATTGGATGATACTTGGACTCCATATTTTGAAGAATACATTCAAAAGTGGGACGCTGGTTATCAGAATGATACCGGCACGATCGATCCTCTTTCACTCTCGGTACAGCGCGTGGATGTCAGACCCAACTTGCGAGCCGGTGGCCGGCAAGTTGAAGGCTTGCAACGACGATTATGGGAAAACAGACTGGCGTGGAATCAATATTGCCCTCGCGGATGACAAGAATTACATTCAAAACAGCATTTCGAAATACAATGACTACTGGATGAAAGTCCAGGATATGCAAAATGATGAGAATCAGATGAAATACACGATGTGTCACGAACTCGGGCACGGATGGGGTCTCGCTCATACCGACGAGTAAGTCCAGAATTGTTTGCGTATTTCCTCTGTATGAATTGCTCTTCATTCAAAGTCTCACATTTCACTCTTTTCTTTCTGCAGAAATTACTACAATTTGAATACAGGAGAGTGCATGGATTATACACAATTTCCTGGACGCAATTTAGACTGCGGCGAATTCAATTTCAATTTGTTGCACGAACTGTACGGCAATTTCGAGCGCCGTTTACACAAACGAGCACTCGCTCTCAGCACAGAACTTTGTCTGAAGAAACGCTGCAGGAATACCGTGCGGCAATCGAACATGCCAGTCAAGACGGTTCCTGCACACATTGCACACTCGATCTTTCGCAGGGATATCGAGTCTATGTACATAAGCTTATGGTTTGATCGATCGAGCCAACCGAATGAACGTATTTCAGCTGACAATACTGAGGCATGATAATATAATGTAGTTCTGTAAGCAACGAGATATATAGATTTGCAAATTCCCATTGAGCATTGTAGGGTAAAAACAAGTGAGAACTCCTCCTTCATGACCCGATCGGGTCGGCATTCCCGCATCGCTTCCTCGAATTTCGGAAACGACAAAAATGAACCTTTTCTATTGACAAATCTCAAATCACAACGGAGAGGTCGTACGTGTGCACTTCTTCACTTTGTTTGTTATCAACGAGTTGATCGATTGTTTCTATCACAGCATTATCATCATGGTCGAGTCCAAGGCAGCTTCATTTCTGAGCTTTGTAGGTACCTGCGTTCAAAGTATCATATGCTGGATCTGTTCTCTGTTTTGTTGTATTGCCGTGGCTATTATAATCTACATGCTTGTAACGGGTATCATCTACAGTACCTCTGATGATATCACGGTGCCCTCCGACAAACCAGGGCGCAATGAAACACTCTTATGGAGGAATCCCACGGGTCAAGGAGGATTAAATGTGGAAGTCTTGAACGCTCTAGACCAAAATTGGACTCCATATTTTGAAGATTACATTCAACAATGGGACAATGGTTATCAGAACGGCACAGGCACTGTTGATCCACTTTCGCTTTCTGTACAACGTGTGGAATTTGAGCCGGCCTGTGAGCCTGTCTATGGCAAACTCAAGGCTTGCAATGCGAATTACGGGAGAACAGATTGGCGGGGTATCAATATTGCCTTGACAGATCAAAACAGCTACATTCAAAACAGCATTTCCAAGTACAATGATTACTGGTTATATGCCGATGAAACGCAGAATAAAGATGCTCAGATGAAATATACCATGTGTCACGAACTAGGACACGGATGGGGACTTCCGCATACCGATGAGTAAGTCGCGTCGAAAGCGCAGTGAAAATTGGTTTGCCGAATTCCTTATTGAACCACTGTACCTCACTCATTTTGGCTTTTTATAGAGACTACTACAATACCCCAACAGGAGAGTGCATGGATTATACAGAATTCCCTCAAGATAATTTGGATTGTGGTGAATACAATTTCAATTTGCTGCATCAACTCTATGGAAATAGCGAGCGCCGAGTCTTGCGCGCCCCATCGAGTTCAACGAGTAGAAGCCTGTCCGAGGAAACAATTCAAGAGTATCGTGCAGCTGTGGAGCAAGCCAGTGAAGATTCGTCGTGCTCGAATTGCATACGAGATCTTTCCAATGGCTATCGAGTCTATGTACATAAGCATTTGCTCTGAGCATGTAGCCGCTAATCACGCTTGCTAGCCACTTTCACTCATCGTGGCTACTTTTTAGTTTCTCGACTTAGAGATCATCAACTTGAAAGAGAACTGACGCTTTTTTAGTTGTGGCGTCGACAGGAGACGTCCTTGTCGATTCTAAATACAAAGCCCGTATCCGTTCGGATCGTGCATTCCCGAATCGTGCTTTCGATGACAATAACAAAGTCGTGAGAGAACGAATCTCTGTTTCCTGTTGTCCAGTCTCGTTCGATCGTGCATTTTCTGTTTAGTTTTTGATTTGCGAGAAATTTGAAATTCAGTTGACGTTCTGTACAATAATAGAGTGACCGTTGAATGTGCCCACGTCATCGCGCCATCCATAATAGAACACGTGTGACGAGTGACGACGGCGCAGAAACCGTTTTGCCATTTCTTGTCAAGGGAAAACAAAACAAGAACTCCTCACAATTTGCTTTGACGTCGACACCAACAAGAACCAACATGAACTCATCTCCAGAATACAAGCAAAGAACCACGCAACCATCCATTGAAACCGACGACGATGAATCGGACTCTCAAATGAGCGATAACTCCAGATGCTCCGTGTTGTGTGCTTGTATGAATCGAATGGTGTTTTACATTAGTTTTGGCGTTTTGATTCTTGTGGCGATCGCTACTGGGGTCGTTATTTGGACGGGAGCTTCCAAGCCATCCGAGTTCTGGGTACAAGAAGATCCTCCTGGTCGCAACGAAACACTTTTATGGCCCGCTGCATACTCAGGAAACGGCCTCGAATTGGTCGTTGAAAATGCTCTGGTGGATTCCTGGACTCCGTATTTGGAACAATGGGTGGAGCGATGGGACGCTGGATACGGCGGTACTGTGGATCCGCTGACATTAAGCATTCAACGTGTAGCGGTTGATACAGAATGCATTCCTTCGCAGGGACGCATCAAGGTCTGTAATGGCAATTACGGCAAAACAGATTGGAGAGGCATTAACATTGCATTGACCAACGGCGAATACATGGTCAATAGTGTCGTCAAGTTGAATGACCACTGGTTATATGATGAAGATCAGAAGCAATACACCATGTGTCATGAATTGGGCCATGGATTTGGATTGGCGCACACGGACGAGTAAGTTGCTGTGAGCCGTAGAGCAGTCTATGTTTAATATACGTTTTCTCACGCTTTCCGCTAGAATCTACACCAATATCAATACAGGCGAATGCATGGACTACACCAATCGCCCTGCACGAAATCTCGATCCGGGTGCGTTCAACTTTGATTTGTTGCAGAGTATTTACGGGTCTGCCGGAAACGGTGGCACCAACATCGACACTTTTGATAATAACAACATAAACAATACGGCTACCAGCAGTCCCACTTTAGAATGGACAGGAGAGCAAACTTATACTGGGGAACATGGCGATGAAAGTGAACAAGAGAACCGTTTATTACGACGACGAACAGCCCAAGTGATTCCAGACATATCTGACACAATCATGGAGCAATATTATCAAGCCGTTCGGCAAATGGAAGGCATGACTTGCATTCACTGCTTAGTAGACCTATCCGATGGTTATCAAGTGGAAATTCATCGATTGCTTGCTGTTTAACAACAAGAATGTGGAAGGAAATGTTCAACCCCGTATGCAGCAAATATATTCTTATCAACACGTGTGAACTTTATATTTCATTGTTTTTGTCCCCACACGTTTGCAACTGCTCATATACAGCTTGAGCGACGCGACGTCCTATATGAATAGCACCATCCAAATAGCCTCCACTGACGGGTGACGCTTCCGTCGTCGCCCACCACACTCGTCCTTCCCACGGTGCTTGCAGCGCTGAATGGCCGTAGACAGGATGACCATTCGCGGTCACGGGATTTGCTTTTTTATTGTTGGTGAATGTTTCGTCTCTCCAATTCATTTCGTGATACGCCATGGGCTCGGCAGCTTGTGGGCCAAACAGCTGCACCACTTGTTGAATGACCACATTTCGCCGTGTCTCTGGAGTCATTCGTGCCCCTCGGTCCGTCACCCATCCAAACAAGCCCGCTACATCCCCATTGGTTGCATCATGAAACTGTTGTACCGGACCAGTGTGACTGACCGCCATGCCGGACAATTGATCCTCTCTCCAAAATGGTTTGTCATATCGCAAGGCTACTTTCATGGCTTGTCCCATCCATGTGGGTATCGATTTCATGACGGTCTCTAGTGAAGTGGGCAGCAAAGGAGTATAGGAAATTGTGGTCGCTGCCAAATGAGGCGGAAGAGTGACAATCACATGTTTGGCGGTGTATTGTTGACCATTCTCGAGTTGCACCTGCACACAATTTTCGTCAGGAAACACTTGAATGCTCTGAACGGCTTGCTGAAATTGTATTGTATCCTTTTCAAGTTGATCCTTCAAAGCATGTACGAGTGACATGGTTCCTCCTGTAAATCGATAGGATGGGAAAGTCTCGTCCGACGCAAATCGTTGAGTCGGTGCATGCAAAGACGATTGAAAGACATGATCGCCTTTTTCGTATTGTTCAAAAGAATTCAATCGAAACAGATTCATAAACTCTTTCACGCTTTTATTTTCCGACCAAAACCAAGTAGGGCCTAAATCCAAACCTTCCTCGACGGTATGAATGCGCCCACCGATGCGATTCCGTGCTTCCAAAACGACGACTTTTGGCGGATTGGCTTGTTGTAACAAATGAAAGGCCGCTGTTAATCCGGACAAGCCAGCCCCGACAATCACAACATCTGTCTTTATTATGGATAGATTCATGCTTTGATGAAGCGTGGAGTCAAGAGGGCCGAGAAAGGAAAGGAATGTAATAATGAAGGAAGTAATGAAGTCGTCGACGTTTGTATGTTCGGTGCAAAGAACATCCAAGAACGTCACACGCAGCGACGTACGGACGTTAATTTTTACCTTTCCCGTTCGAACGAAACGCAGATGGGACATGGGACGGGACGGGAAGTTTTCTTACCGTCGGTACGTCGACTTCGCTTCGATTTTCAATTCATTCGCTCACTTTTTCATCAGATGGTTCAACACCTTCAGTCTTCAACCAAACAAGACACTGATGTTCGCAAGAAGATCTCGCGAATACAATAATCAGCTGGTGGTGACAATAGATTCGATTCCGTGAAACGGTCTCTGGTGAAAACAACAGCGAGGCTGCCGACAGCTCCTTTGTTTCGTCTCTTGGAATCCATGCCGTATGCGGATCTACGCTCATTTCGTTTTGGATCTTTTGACGCTCCCCTGTAGCGATCAAAATCCCTCGCTCGCCAGTTCTTCTTCTTCTTCTTTGCTATTGTCTTTTCGGACGACGACGACGACAAGTCCTCGGAACTGGAGGGGCGTGTAGCATGGATCTGCACCATGAGTTGAATATCTCGTCCTGCATCAAACCACAGTCCGTGGCAATAGACCGCAATGGCACTTCCCAAAACAGCACCCGTCAAGACATCGGCCGGGTAATGATAGTTGTTGTAGATTCGAGTGCAACTAATCACCAGAGCAATGGCCAAAGGAAGCATTGTGCAAAGCAGTGATACGAAACGCTGCAAGGCTGTGGGTCGGAGCAAATTCAATGCAAGAAGAAGAAGAAGAAGAAGAAGAAGAAGAAGAAGAAGAATTCTGCAAATAGGACTCACTTTCCATCACTTTTGCAATCGACGACCATGACTGTATTGCCGCCACGTTCGATTCAAAAACATGGCAAGAACCGTCAAGCCACAAAACGACAATGAACTGTGCGAACTCGGAAAGGAAACGTGCACAAAGCTCTTGTTCACAGTACATCCGTGATAATCCTGATAGGGCACACAATGATCGTAATAAACGGGCCGCAAATAACCGACGTGACATTTCATGGAGTACGTGACAAAGGTATCGAGTGCTAGAGCACAGCACGTGCACGATACAATGGCGTGCAATTCACTGAACCATTGTTTTCTTTCGAAAAGAAGCAGTGACGCAGCTAGTTGCAACAAGAGCGGCAAGTATATGGATACAATGTGCAAGGACGAGTAATTGACGAACCAAACGTAATTGAGATGTTCGTCATGAGACAGATTGCGCACATAGGCATTTTGTTGCGGCAGATACTGATAGGGCGTCGGCCGATCAAATACGTTCCATCCATCCAACCAATAATAGGCCATGATGAGTACCGAAATGCACACAATCATTTCAAGGACTTGTTGGCATTTTGCTTGTTCGGGTCGGATGAATATTCTCGCGTCCGCCATTATTTGGATGGATCCTTGCCGCTCACGAGGAATGAAGTAGAGAGAATAGACTGAAGATGAAAATCATGAACCGTTCGATTGATGATATTGTTGTTGGATGTTGGCTTTTGTTGCTTGTTGCTTGTTGCTTGTTGCTCTTTATACTGTTCATTGGTTTCGCATTCTTTTTTGAGGGCCAACCGGTTTCGAATTTTTTATAACAGAAAGTGTACCAAGTCTACCAGCAAACGAGTACCGGTTCCTGAATTACTTAGCCGAAAACAGTCCGTTCTCTCTAAGGTTTACTCTCTAGAGTACAGAGAACACAACACGGAGTATAGCGAGTTTCGAGTCGTACATGATCATGACCCAGAAGGTTGACACACCTGAGTGCCAGTGTGTCACGAAGAGACATCGCAGAAGACCATGCGTCGCTTGCGCGCGGGCTGTTTCTTGCTGCTCTTGTTCCTTGTTCCCCTTCCTTTTCTGTGTATCACGATTCACTCATAATCATAACTCATATTCATTTTACATGATTGCAACGCAATGTCCCTTAGCAATAACAATGACGAAAACGACAGTCCGTGGGATAGAGCAGCCTCGTCGTCTCCCGCGGTCCGCTTGTCTTCTACACTACCCGACGAACCGCGCATTCCCAGTCATTACTTGTGTTGCAGCCGCCGCAACATTCAAAAGACACTCCAATTGTGGATTTGTTTCGATATTTGTTTAACGATCGGTTTAATTTCGTGTTTATACCTCGAACCCCGCCACCACCGTTCGTTTGATTGGATCGCCGGAGTCGCCGCTGCGCTCTTGTTGCTGCGGTCCGTCTGGAGCTGTTGTGGCTTTAGTACCGATTGGGTGTGCGAGCGATCGACTTTATTGTGGAGTGCGCGGATTTCGTGGATATTGATTGCAGTCGCGTCGGGAGGAGCTCTCTTTTTCTTCTTTTCTTTTACTTTGGGACAATACCGCACACGCCGTCGTCTTCGTCGTACAATAATCAAACGCGACGAATGGCACTGCAAATTTGGTTGTGGATGATTGCGGGAATGGAATTGATTCGATTCTTTTGTTGCGACATTATTATCGATTTCAAGTGCAACGCGATCGGGATGATTTGCGGCGGTCTTTGTTGGATACGAGTGAAGCGTTACGTCAACGACCGTGGTGGTGGGAAGCGCAGGATGAGAATATCTCGCAAACAAGAGAGGATGGCTTGGAATGGACCATGGAGAATCATAATAATAATAATACGTCGTTCTTGACCACGACCAACGGGAGAACAGTCTTCATCCTCATGGTGGGATTCCGTCTTTTCTGGGGATCGAATGCCAACAATCATGGCCAGCAGAATGATGATCTACTGCGCGACGAAGGTTCGGTCGATTTTGTGTCGGTGCAAGATGAATGGGCCACTCGTTCGGAACAAGATCCGTACTGGTGGTCGCGGGATGAAGCGGAAGGACAATCAAGTCAACAACAACAACAACAAGACAAGAAGAAAGGATCCTCATCGTCTATACTCCCAACATGGATTCAAACATCCTCTTCCTCGGGTTTGCCGAAACTGCAACGCAACAATAGTCATAGTAGTATCGACGAGTAGTCTAGTGTAATCATACTAATATATATATATAAGTGTGATGATGTAATGCAATGTTGAGCAAAAACAAATACGGAGTAGTAGCAAGTCTATCAAACGAATCAAAGAGAATATGCGCGAAAAGAACATTTACTGGCTATATCTTTTATGTTCATTCAAACATTTCAAAAAACAATGCACACAGCGCGCCTTTACTGGATATAAATCTATTTATTCTTTTCTTCTTCTTCTTCTTATTATTATTATTATTCTTTAGTACACCACACCCTCTTCAATCCAAATACCGCTCCAACATACTCCACGTCTCACTCGATGACATGTACTGAATCAATTGCCGCACACGACGCCGATCTGTTTTCGAGAAATGATCTGCATAATCGGGCAAGGGCCGGAATTCGCGCAAAGGGTTCACCACTTGTTGTTGCAAAAGTCCATGATGGTCCCAATCGTCGCATTCAAGTCCTTTTCATAGTCTTCATAATGCACCACTAAATAATTTTCGTCTTGCGGAGCCGGCAGCATGTCCTTCAATTGAAATAAATGATTGTGCCATTGCGTGTACTTGTAAAATTCCGCCCGACAGGGTACTTTTTAAATAATTCTTTGAGTGCCAAATCATTATTATCCGCCCACACCAAATGCTCCGTCTTGCTGTACTTGTCATCCAAATCATTGCACCACTGCCGAAAGCCGGCAGCATCGCGCGTATATTGATGATCACTCCTTCTTTCACATAATGTCGTTGCTCCAAATGAAAGCGCGCCACAATATTGGTAAAGGGACTGCGAACTAAATGCAAAATTTTTCCACGGGCACTTTCATTTGTCGTTCAAAGCGTTGACGGGGTGGATCGTATCCCGTCGTGCGCAAACAGGCTTTCCGAAAGGCGTCCACGTCAATGACGTATTCCGTCGCCGGGCATTTGATGCAGCGGCCGCCGCAGTGTGTTTTCGTCAAAACATAGGTTGTGGGCAAAGGCCGAATGGTCGTTCCTCGTTTTCCCGACATGCCTTCCCACAATGGACCACCGGGTGTGACGACTTCGGAAGTGTCCTTGTCTTTGGTGGCGATTTCAATGCCGTACATGGTGGCGGTGGACAAATTGGTCGATCGTTCGACGGTTGTCATGGTGTACGATGTTCCGGAATTGGGATAACTGGCCAACCAAGCGACTTTTGGTATTTTGTTGTTGTTGTTGTTGTTGTTGGTATTTGTTGCTGTTGTTGTTGCTGTTGTGGATGATGAGGGCGACGAACGCGGAGATTTGTCGTCGCTCGTGTCGTCGTCGTCATCGTCTTGATCATTCTCGTTTGTAGTACTTGTCGGAGTACTTTCGTCGTCACTTTCGTCACTTTCGTCACTTTCGTCATCATTCTCGTCGTCTCCTTCATTGTCGATTAAATCTCCTTCATCATCATCTTCATCATCATCATTGTTGTTGTTCTTGACACACTTTTCGTTGGCGGTGGACTGTCCCAAACAAACCGCAACGAAGGAAATGCACTGCTACTACTTGCTGTAGCATTCATTTTCGTACTCCAAATATTTTGAAACGAAGTCAAATCAATTTGATTCATTTGTATCAAATACGTCAAGACGATGACAAACAAGAAAAACAGTATGGTCATGGGAAAGGAGGAGGATTGTCGGCGGGGCATTTTGTTTTGTTTTGTTTTGTTTGTGCAGTGATAAGAATAGTTTGATTGAATTTATTAATTTATTTCTTTGATAAAGAAAAAGAGACAAGTAATGAATTAATTACCGGTAGTAATAACAAAATAATGAATGATAGACACACAAACAAACAAACGAAGAAACAAAGAAACAAACAAACAACACGACCCGCGAGGAAGCAATGCAAAACAAACAAACAAAAGGAACCACAACGGAAAACGGAGAAAAAACGAGCAACGGTCCTCTGTACTCTATTGTTCAGAGTCAACGTCCAACGTCCCGCCGGTCCGTGTGAAAGCGTCCGTTGAAAACGAGTGATGACGTGTGAACGGTCTGTCTGTCTGTCTGTAACGGACACGCTCGAGCCAAAGGAAAAGGCGACAAACAAAAACAAAAAAAGACAACAACATCAACAACAACAACAACATTGCCAAGCTCCGATCCTTCTTAAATAGTTCTTCCAATTCATTCATTCTTCTTCTTCTTCTCTGTTGTGCATTCATTCATTCATTTTCATTCATTCATTTGTTTGTTTGAGAATGGCAAGAAACATAAACAAATTTTACGCCGTCGCAAAAGGACATCAAACTGGTATTTTTCGTTCCTGGTCATTGTGTGAAGCGCAAGTAAGTGTGTTGATTGTTTTTTTGTGAGAGAGTGAATCAGATCTCCGTCGAGGCCCATCTTTGTGACTAACGAACGAATCATCTTGGAATCGGGGATAATAATATCGACACACACAGGTCAAAGGCTATCCGGGCGCTCGATACAAGAGCTTCGCTACTGAACCAGAAGCACAAGCGTTTTGCAGAGTGCAGCAGTGACGCAGGCTCCGCAAATTATTCCTCCTCGTTCTACGAAACGATCCAAGGATGAAGCTGCAACAACAACAACAACAACAACAACAACAACAACAACAACAACAACAACAACAACAACAACTTCTCAACCACAAGAGAAGAAACGACAGCGCTCTTCAACAACAACAACAACAACAACAACAACAATGAACCCACCATTGTCATTTCGATTCAATTTGACGGCGGGGCGCGGGGCAATCCGGGACGAGCCGGATCGGGGCTGTCGTGTGCATCACGCAGACTGCTGCAAAGTCAACGAGTCCAACAGGTGTTGTTGTTTCACACACAAAACGTTTTATGCGCGCTCGTTTGTGCCAAAGTCGGCCACCAACAATGAAGCGGAATACAATGGTGTCATTGTGGGATTGACGATTGCGGCGAACGAATTGCAGCGAATCGTAGATGCCAACAACAACAACAATAGTAGTAGTAGTAGTAGTAGCAGCAATCCACAACACAAGACCGGTTCATGTCGAGTTGTTGCACATTCAGGAGATTCCAATTTGGTCATTCAACAATTGAAAAGGTGTGGAAGGTCAATAAGGATACGTTGAAGCCGTATTTCAATGAAGCGATTCGGTTGTTGGAGCAACAGATACAACCGGAGGAATGTACATTGTTGCATGTCTACAGGGCGGACAATCAAATGGCGGATCGTAAGTACGGAAGATGATGGCCGTTTTCTCGCATCGCAGACGGATATCCTCATCACTATTACTTTCTGGACAGAACTCGCCAATGAAGCCATGGATACTGGAAACAGTTGGTACACGACATCGGAGGATGGTCACGAGCAGCCAACCATGCTGACCTTTTGGATGGAGAATGACACGAAAGCGACAAGTCGATGGAGACAAACGAAACTGGATGATATGACGAAAGAAAGAAAATGAAGGAGAGGAATGTTCGAATGGACCGGATGGACTGTGACTATGATTTGTTATATCATCGCTCGTCGTGTTGGACAGCGACGATTCACTATCATTCGTCCTCATCGGGGTCTGAAATGCTCTCATCGTACGGGACTATTGTTTCGTGATTTTCAACAATTTGCTCTTTTCAAATGAGCGTTCTTCAATGGAATGGAATCATCATCTTCATCATCATCATTGGTCGTCGTCATTGTCATTATCATTCAGCATGGTCAATACGTGTTGATGAAGAGAATAAACACCAGGTCGTCCATCGATGGTCACGTCCCAAAGCAAGTTGTCTTGGGTGGGCAATACACACAGGTCGGGAAAAGCTTGAGAACCGTCGGCCGCGGAGTCTTCACCATCATCCTCCCACGTTTCGTGGGGTCCCATTCGGTGCCCTCGTCGCCGTCTATCGTTTCCGGAAACGTGGTTGTTGGCAACGCGCAGATATACACTGGCAACTCCTGTTGCGCCAACGTTTCATTGCTATTGGCAGCGCTCACGTGCAGTTGCACCGTGTACGATACTTGGACAGGTAGATCTTGTCCTATACTCGGTGGTGCGGAAGGAATAACAAAGATATTGTCCTCATTTTGATCATCATTCGCTGCTGGCACCCATGTTTCCTGAGGATAGAGTATTCTAGAAAATCGTCGTTTTCGACGTGTCCCTATAGGATAGGTTTTGCAGGTCACTTGTCGACGGACATATCCATCCAATACAGTGCATGTCATGGTTCGGACCAAACGCAATGTAACTTGAATGTCTTGCTCCGCGTTTCGTTCAATACGTGTGTCTGTGACGTGAATTGTAGAACGTCGCCTGGAGCATAGATGCGCTTGGACAATCCCAGTTGGCATGCAATCGCATAGTCATCATTTTCCTGGTTGTTCGAAAACCAAAATCGAGGAGCAGGCGTCGTTACAGGAAATATTTGTCGAGGCGTCCAAGTAGGACGCAAAAGAGCACTCGACAGATGAGGTAATTGTGGTACCACTATAATCTCTTGTTCGTGCACTAGTTGTTGATTGTTTCCGAAAACGACCTGGATCGTGTAACGAATTCGGGCCTGTGGACTCGTGAGACTGGTAGGTGCCGTGCGAGGTATGGCAAAGGAAAACGGTGTACATGAAGCCGGCGTTAATTCTACAAAATTCGACTTGCTAGCGATATGGCGTGTCACTTGCAAAGAACCTCCGTGGACAAAAGGTTCTTGCAAGGATATGGAATGAATGAGTGTCGTTGTAAATAGACAAAGACAGTTGTATGGAATGTATTTGTGGTAAAGTATTGTTCGAATGTATCCAGGGGTAATGAGATGAGACGATTCTTCATTGTTGTTGCCTGGTTCCTGAAAATCCGCGTGTTTCATTTCTACTATGGTTTGTCCCAAGCAAAGTAGGGCTGTTCATCGTATTGTTGATGTTGTGGGGTGGACGAGGCCACCAAAGGACTTGAAATATCCAAAAGGACGGTTCCTTATTGATATCATTCATAGTAGTAGTAGTAATTGTAACATTTGGTGTCGCGTTGTAGCGCTGGTCCATTTCCACGGCAGTGACTCCCCGTAATATAGGTTGGGGTGATGTCATGAATGTATCGGTTTGCGGTCGATTGTAAAAGAATAGTTGGCTGGAAGAAGAATAGTAATGATAAGAATGGTGATAATTCTTGCCTTGATCGGCAGTGCGATTTTCATCAGGCTCGATGTCGATGGGTTCTGTTTTGCCGTCTTCGTCCTCTTCTTTTGTATGAATAATCGATCCGGTGATGGTTTCTCCCGCAAGATACAAAGACTGTGGCCGATCCAGCTGAATCGACATGGTTTTTTTGTATATTTTAATTCTTGCTCCTCTCATTCGATCTGCGAAGAACGATGAATGAATGAATGAAACAAAATGCCACAAAGCGGTAAAAACACCACTGACTCGTCTCAATCAATAGCGCAGTAAAACATCGCATAACGAGTTTCGTTAGGCGACAAACCAGTATGGTGATTCTAGGCACGATAAAGTGAACGTATAGCATTTCGTTAATCAAGAAAATAGTACGATGACTTTCGCCACTATCAAACACAGCGTAAAGATTTTCGTTAGGCGAGAAAAAATTGTTGACGTTCGCAAAGCGGTCAAACACACGCGCCACTCTGACTCACTCGTCGCCATTTTTTTTTTTTCGAAAGAAAAAACATCAGCGACACTCTCTGTCATTCCTTCCCTTCCCCTTTCATTCAATATTACTCTCTTTAAACAAACAAACAAACAAACAAATCATGTTACTTCCCTTGCGGTCGGTCCTCGCATTCACACTGTCCTCGTCCTCGCGGCGTTCCAGTCATACACGCCGCTTTGCGACACGGCACACTCCACCGGGCACCTTGGGAGCGCCCATTTTTCCCAATGTTTCCTTTTCGGATAAAAGCAACAATATACCTCGCCATGATCCAGATGCCGTCTATGTTGTAACAGGTGCTTCGCGAGGAATCGGAAGACAGTTTTGTGAAACATTTCTACAAGACTATCAAGGAACGATTGTCGCGTGTTGTCGGAATCCAACCCAAGACTTGTCCTATTTGACTTTGAATACAAATAATAGTAACCGAATTCTTCCCTGGCACTGGATTTATCCAATCCCACCAGCATTCAACATGCTGGAGAGGAATTGCGGCACCAATTGCAAGGCCGACCGGTCCAAGTGTTACTCAATGTCGCTGGCATTCTACACGACGACACGCACATGCCCGAACGCGCCTTGTCGCAAATAAAACCCGACTGGTTTTTAAAGACGATGCAAGTCAATGTATTGGGACCAGTTCTGTGGACACAACAAGTTCTGCCGCTCATGATGCAGTCGCAACCATCTGCGACACCGGGCATCATTGCCAATTTGTCGGCGCGAGTCGGTTCCATTACCGACAATCAATTGGGTGGATGGTACTCGTATCGCATGAGTAAGAGTGCTTTGAACCAATTTACTCGGACAACTGCTTTGGAATTAGCCAGAACCACGAGAAAATCGCCAGTTTATTGTGTGGCCCTCCATCCTGGAACTACGCGAACTGACTTGAGTCAACCCTTTCAAGCCAATGTCAAACCCGAAGCCTTGTTTGCACCGGAATATACTGTGGAACAATTGTTGCGCGTGTTGCAAAATGTTCAAGCGGAGCATTCGGGAGGATTGTACGATTATGCGGGGCAGGCGATTTCGTTCTGAGAGAGTTTGTTGGCGGAGCAGTTTCTGCAATAATTCAGTATCAATTTGAATAATTCGAATCAAGGTGAAGTGAATATACGGATGAGATTGTAGTTTTGAATTCATTACCGCTCCGTATTTTTTTATAGTTGTTGTCGTTCTCCCTAGGTTCTGAAGCCGAAGGTTCGTGGTCGAGCGAAAACTTGATCCCTAATGGCGACAACTAAACAGGCAAGGAGATTGCCGTAAGCAAAAAATATTTGTTGACGCCCAAATCAAACAAAAAAATTAGACGAGAGAAAGATAGAGAGCAACAAAGAATACCTTGCAGCTCCATTTCATTTCATTCCAAACAAGTTAGTTCACAAGTAACGATAAAAGATGTTCAAATAAGAAGAGAAAGAGAAAAATTAGAACAATGATAAAATCCGCTGCTCGTCGAATGAAATCACCGGCGCTGTGCTTGTTGGTATTGTTGATTGTGACCGTGTCGTTTGTGAATTTGCATTTGGGTTACAAGGCAACAACAAAGTCTTCGCTTCCTCTTTACAACAAGAAGAGCCAAAGTAATGGAAATAGAGGTAACGACAGCAACTTACAACAAACGCCAAATAAGAAGAATGATAATGATAACAACAATCTTCTTCGTCAGGGTCACTTGAATGACAAAGAATTCACGGAAGACGACGACGAGTCGATCTACAGCAACCCCAACTCTTTACAAGCCCTTCACACTGTGTCAGCCCGTACAGCGCCCACACATCAAGCCTGTCAACACTCCCAAGGCGTCTATCACATTCAAATGGGGACATTGGCGGTGCGGCTGGAACGATTTTCTTTCAATTTGTCATTAGTCAAATCTTGTATGCCGAACACTACAATCTCACGCCGTGGGTGCATTTGAATCAAGTCAGTCATATAGTATACGATCCTGTAGTACATCGCGCCGATCAACAACAAACAATCCAATTGAATCCTCCGATGCAAGCGCAGAATGCTACCTATGTCCGTCGCATCGGTGGACACATGAAAGACTTTTCGCCCGGTCCTCCAGATGTCTCGCATTCGTATCCCATGCATCAACTCAATCTCACAGGAACAGGAGTTTGGGAACATTACTTTGCACCAATTTCCGATTATATCCCCGGCGACACTTCCTGTCATACCTATGTCACTATGGATTTGTTTTGATTACCCCGGGTTGCACGGATTCACTGATTATGCGCCACGCTGTTGGCGGTATCACTATTTGCCGGATTATGTCACGCAACTTCACATGCCTTTTCAAGAATGGATTGCGCCGCAACGCGCTACGGCGGCTCGCGTCGTGCAACAGTACATTCACCTACGAGCTCCGATTCGGCATGCAGCCGCGTTGGTCAATCCGCCAGCGTCGATTCTGCTCGGATTACATATCCGACACTCCGACAAGGCGGCCGGGCGTCGTGTTTTAGAAACATTGGAGTTTTGCCGTATGTGTTTGCGTTTGTGCAACAACAAAATTACAACAACAATGACGATTGGGCCATTTATTTGGCCACGGACAGTGAGTTGGTACTAGAAGAAATTCAACAGCAGTGGCCATCGCATATTACATCCCGTATCCGGACGTTTCAAGCACTCCGTTCGACAAATACGACCGCTGTCTTTGATATGCAACAAAATCATCATCATCAAACGAATACAGAAGTGTTGATAGAGATACAGGCATTGTCACAGTGCCACTATCTCTTGCACGGTCTATCGGCGGTTTCTGAGTCGGCTCTGTGGTTGAACTCACTAGTGGTGAGTGTCGATCTAGAAGATCCGCAGGAGCGGCTCACTGTCGCACAATTTCGGACGTTGTTGCAAATGCGAAATCAATCGAAAGCTCTTTGGCCTGCTCGTGTTCATACCGATGAGTGGTGGAAAGTGTACGACGAACGAGATCAATCAAAGATTAATAAGTCTATCGCTCCTAATTGCGAGAACTATCAGGGCATTTTGCTCATCGATAACGCAGGAGGGCATGGATTCGGAAAATCGTTTTTTACCATGATCTTGAATCAGCTGCAATATGCGGAAAAGTATCAGTTGTTGCCGTGGATCCACCTTGACCCACAACTGAATCCTTTGGTGTATGATCCAGACTATCATGCTGCGGACAATCAAAAGGTGACCGCCATGTCCAGTCGTTACGTCAGGCTTCAACGAGATGCATCTGGGGCTGTGTATCCTGGCCCACCCGGAGATCTTACCAGCACGCCCTCTACAGACATATTGCAAGGAACTGGCATTTGGGAAAGCTATTTTGAATCGCACCTTCCTTCTGAAGTGTGTCGGTCGCAGTTACCATTGGTGCAGCTAGAACCGTCACTCGTAACTGGCATAGAGTTGCACGATCCTTCTTCGATTCGCGCTTGGCGCTATGACGAAGTGCAGTCGTGGTCTGTGGAGAATTTGCCTGAGCAGCGCAGACAAGCACACGTGATTTTACAAAAGCACTTCCATCCCTTGCCCTACCTGCGACAGCGGGTAGATCGCGTGTTTGTTCCAACAAGAAACAGTGGTCCTTGTCTTGGAAGCCATATTCGCAATATTGACAAACAAGGAAAATTTCGAAAGAAGGTTTCACTGGAAAAGTATTTGGAATACATTCGTGCATTTGTGGCAGCGGGTGGGCAGTGCATCTATTTGGCGACCGATTCGAGGAGTGCCCTGAATTTCGTGTACAAACAACTTGAAATTGAGAACGTGACATCTTCGATTCAGGTATTACATCAAGGTCATCAAGGTCATCAAGTTGTCCGGTCCTCGAAAGGAAGAAATAGGGAGTGGCTGCCCCATTTTATGCTTCGCATCATCGCGTCAATGCAGAAACGTTGGTCGATTTGATAGCATTGGCACGTTGTCAGTTTTATTGCATGGCTCGAGTACAGTTTCAGAAGCAGCAATGTACTGGAATCCAAATATCACCAGTATCTCTCGAAGATTCTACATCTGTGCTCTCTCCAGGCGAATTGAGTGTTTTGGTGCGCAAAGATTTGGAAGAGCAGAAGCAGATCATACTGCGAGCGACGCTTACAGTCGTGACCGAAACAATGGACAATACCCACACCATTCGAACTGCTGGATCATGTCAGAATAAAAATGCTATTATCTACTTGGCTCAAAAGACCCATTCCAGTTACGCAGGTCGAGACAGTTACTCCAGTTTATTACAGTCGATGCAACTTCTCAAGAAAAACTATCTCGATGCACATGATGGAACGGTGGATGTCTTTGTTTTTCATAGTGGAGCCTTTACGGAAGACGACTGGCACGTGTTGCAAAACGCACTGGAACTGCGAGGTATTCTACACTTGGTAGACTTGACAAACTCATCGTATTGGTCGCGTCCGATTCATCATGCCAACGACAATCCTGCAGATTGGTTTGCATGGCCCTTGTTTTCCGAAGGTTACCGCCGAATGATGCATTGGTTCGCCATTGACATCTGGAAGTACTTTGCTCAACTGAATCAGCAACAGAGTTGTCAGTATCGCTACATATGGCGTTTGGATGAAGACAGCTTTATCCATTCGCCAATTCGCTATGACGTCTTCGACTACATGGCTTCTCATCAATTTGTGTACGGCTTCCGAATGTGTGCCTACGAAATGAAAGTCACACAACGCATGTGGACGATGTGGAGAAAACGCAATCCAGAGTTTAAACCACAGCGCGATATTGATTTGGAGATGTGTGGTATTTACAATAACTTTTCGTTGCTGATCTCGAGTTTTTCAAAAGACCCGACGTTGCACAATTTCTCAGCTTCATCGATCGCCAAGGGCATATATATCGCCGACGCCTCGGCGATCTCATGATTCATTCCATGGCGGTTTATGCATTTGCGCCACCGCAACAGATTCACCGGTTTCTGGATTTTACCTACGAGCACGGGACTCTAAATCACACTGATGAATGCTTAGTATGGGGCGGTATTCAGGCAGGTTACGATGACGATCATGCTGCCGAGACGGTGAGTCGATTCTATGATCGTTTTGTGAATTGCAGTAATATACGCGCTTCCTATTTAGGGCCCTACGATTTGTCCCCATCGTATGCTCATCTCCCAGCAGCCATAACGGATCAACTAGCGCTGTTTACAGTGACCGCCGGAGAAGTCGAGTTGCCTGCGGGGAAAGGTATTCTTTCGGGTTGATGGACTGGAGTTGAGCCGCTTGTACAAATGCGTTCACTCGGCTAAGGTTATCTACATGTTTACAGTAAGTTAGTTCTATTTTGAGATCTGGCCACATCTTTGTGCTTTAATTGTGGCCTTGTTGGAAGAGCGAGGTGCCCAAGGAAAAGGCATACTCTCGTTTTGATGGATTGTTATATACATTTTTCAGCGTCATCCTTTGGTTTCTTTTTACAATATTTTCAGTATACAATAGTGTGTTGCGAATTGTGTGAAGCTCTACTTGGGATCTAGCCACATCTTTTCGGGATCTTTTGAGATCAATGTCGCGTTTGTCTTCCGAGTGGGTGTAGTAGAATTGCTTTCGAATAAATTCTGCGGAAACACCCGCGATAGAAGACAACACTGGAACCCACCACAACATTCGAGCGTTGGTGTTTTTGTTGAGAAGGGTACGCAAGAGCCAGCCAGCTGCCACGAAGATACTCATCTCCTGATCATTTTACAATTGCGGACCGTATCCTGCGAGTCGGGACAAATATCGAGGTGTTGCACCTTCCGATCGAGGACCGCATGACGAGGCGGAATGGAGCTAAGCAAACCAGCTTTCTTCATGGCGAGCAACGTTTCCGATCGACGCGGTGCCTTGGCCAATGTAGCGTCCCAAAATTATCTATAAGCGCAAGTGAGATGTACTACGAAACAAGAATACCAACAAAACAACCATAAAATACCACCACACGTACCAATTAGTCGCACCGATCGATCAGTGGGGCTTTGATATACAAACAGACCGCTGCGCGCTCCCACTTTCGGCGCGCCTTGTCGCATCGTCGCTTTGCTTTCTTCCAAACTCTTGGCTTCCGCCGAAAGAACAGGCGGTTGCTGCGAAGCAACGAGGACCGTATCTTGATCCAAGAATCGATTGAGTGAAGAGTGAAGAAACCAACGGGGCACTTGAAAGGGCACTTTCCCAATCGCTGCCGACATGAACCGACTGCGTCCTGTGCCCGTGGGGCAGACCCAAAAGGCTGTAATGAACGATGTTTCTCCCGTAGCCGTTCGTCTCGAAATAGTCACCTGCGTGGGAGCATCAAAGGTGGTGACACCAGTGACATTCATGGGCAACTCTTTCGTGGCGACACCGCGCAGTAAGCGGTCTCTGCGCCGCAATTTCTCTTGCGCAGGAACTTTGGAGATCATTTGCCAGCCTGCATTGTCAAAGGACTGCTCGACCTGCATCTGAAATTCCGGAGAAGCCGAGTACATGTCAAATGCAGGATTCTGATGTGCAAACATCCCATGGTCAGGATCCATAATGTTGCTGAGCAAGAGGCTCCAATCAATGCAGGGGAAATCACGAACTGTTCGTGAGACGCGAAAGGCCGGATCGTCCATTTCGGGGACCGAAGGAGGTTTTGGAAGCGACGAAACGTCATTGTTGGGCACGGGTCCAGGCCAGAGCCACACGAGACCTTGATGAATAGTAGCAGGAATAGCCTTGGCACAGGAGCGAATGGAATATTGAGTGTTCTTAGCAGGCGATTGGGGAATTTGGACGCACGTGCCCTTATCATCAAACGACCAGCCATGGTACGCGCACTGCAAATACCCAGTATCGGTAATCCGCCCTTCCGAGAGAGCTGCTCCTCGATGGGGACATTGATCTACGTATGCAACGACAGACGCGTCGCTATCATTATTTGTTTGTATGAGTGCCACGGCGTATTGCGTGTCAAAGAGACTGATCGGCGCAGGTTGATTCACCTTGAAATCACAAGCCCAACTCACAGGATACCAATGTTGCAAATAGTCAAAGTCTTCCCACGGTGACGTTGTAGCGCACAACGGAGAGGACCTACTACTGTCATCACGAAATAATGCTGATGATACAGGTGTCAAAGGTGACGCCCGATTCCGTTTGTTCTGTTTCGATCGCCGCGCTGTCTTCTGATTTGAAGACTGCAAGTAAAATCCCTCAATCGGGAACAAGAAGAAGTAAACGAGTAACAGCAGCAACATCATGATTGATCGATTTACAACCAATCAAGATCTATAAAGTCGAGATGTGCGCTTTTTTGGGAAGGAAGCGTTGGTGTTTTATTGCGAAGATCCGTGTTTATGCCGATGATTTTGGGTGCCACGGTTGAGTGGCACTTGGTTTTGTTGTGCTCCACTATCCTCTATAAAGTAGAAAGTGACTCTTGTCTTTAGTACATTTTTTGTAGCTCCTTTGGGGACCGTCCAAAACTCCGAACCAGCGTGTCACACAGCGTTCTTTTCAAAACCCGCACCCTATTGATACGAAACGAGAACCCTTAAAGCGAAGCCTCTCGCATCTCCTCCTTCGAAAAGAAGCATCATCCATTTCAACGAGAACACCAAAACGACAAAATGCAATTGAATGAATTGGCCCACTTACGACTCAATCTATACGTTTCGGTTCCAAAGGAAACACCACATGGGAGCGCAAATTCCGAAGAAAAGACGATTTCTTGGATCGAATTTCTACTTCAACGGCACGGCAATTCGAGAACACAGAAGGTGCTCGATTTGGTGCTTGTATTCGGAACGATGAATATCTTTTCGTAAATCATGGTATGCTCTCATTTTGAAATTTGAACTGCCTTCATTATCGATCCATCAACACATACGATTCTAGACTCAACAACCCAACAACGAGATAAATATTCACAATGAAACTTTCTTCTGTTCTCGTGCTCATCACAATGGCCAGTGCTTCGGCCTTTGCGTCCCGAAATAATGTTCGTTTCAGCTCAAGAAGAACCGAGTCTCGCCTTTTCGTAGATCGCGATTCAATATTCGATGGATCCATCGTAGGAGATCGAGGATTTGATCCATTAGGATTCTCCAAAACAAGCCGTCACTTTTGCAATACCGCGAAGCCGAAGTCAAACACGCTCGGCTGGCAATGTTAGCTGCTGTTGGATGGCCCATATCGGAAGTGTTCCATGGAAAGATTGCGGCCGGCTTGCATCTCCCAGCATTCATCGATGACACCGGACGAGCCCCTTCCATTGCAAACGGCGGTTTGAGCCAAATCAGTCCCTTCTTTTGGATCGTCTGCGTGCTCGCAGCATCGTTTGTGGAAATACATGGTCTATCCCGCATCAAGCCAGCGTACGACTATGTGCCAGGGGATTTGGGATTTGATCCTTTGGGATTGTACCCAAAGATGTCGCCGGACAGCGTCGCATGCAATTGGCCGAAATTCGAAATGGCCGTCTTGCCATGATTGCCGTTGTGTCGTTTGCGGTTCAAGAATATACTACTCAAATGGGAGTTGTGAGAGAATTACTGGCTTTCGCCCAATCTGCAAGCATGGCTGTACAAGAGTACGTGAATCAAGGTCAGCTGCCGCAATAGGAGCAAAAAAGTGCAATCAAGAATTTTGTAGATAATTGGTATTGAATGTTGCGAAAGGTCTATCAATCATGCCCCGCTTTCTCTTTATCAACTGGTTTGGAATTTCAAAGAAATGGACGATGGTCGCCATTTTCGCGTTTCAGAACTGACGATTTCCTATCTAGAGAGCTATCCTCTAGATATTCATTCTTAGCTTTTTTAACCATATTTAGTGCCGGTCTGCCATTTTTCTTCAGTAGCGAAACTGTTTCGCTACTCCCAAGTTGAGTGCCGGTCTACAATTTTTCCTCAGTACCGAAACTATTTTGCTATTGCCAGTCTGAGTGCCGGTCTGCCATATTTCTTCAGTAGCGAGACTATTTCGCTACTGGCGCTTTGAGTGCCGGTCCCTTCCATTGTGACGTTTTTCTATGACTCAGTCAACCAAAAGACACGTCACGAAAAATGACCCGGTTTTGCCAACCAACAACGTTTGCGATGCAAAAAAGCGTTCGAATTGTTCCAACAACAGCTCCAGTTTCTGACGCACTCCTGGGAAAACGGATGAGGCCGCCTTTTCCGATGAATGAATACTATGCTTCGTTGGCTTACGCAGACTTTGCTAGCACGACTTGCTGATGTGTTCGAAAGACATCGCCTCATCCATCTCAGAACACATCATCCGCAGATCTGGTCGGCCACTCCTCCACTCATAATTTCCTTTTGTAATAATTATCACTCTGAAAATTCAAACTCTAACACCAATATCAAGAACCATGAAGTTTTCTGCCGCCGTTGCCTCTCTATCCTTGCCAGTGCTTCGGCATTTGCTCCCCAATCTTCGTTTGCCTTGAAGCGAACGAGTTTGGCGATGTCCGACTCCACCGAAGGAGAACTTCCGGTAGTTGTTGCGCAAGAAGAAAGCTCTTCCATGACAGCCGCTGCCGTCGCTCCACTCCCCAAAATGTCCGAGTCCTTCCCTTCATGACCCGCCCGAATGCTTTGGACGGAACACTTGCCGGTGATGCTGGTTTCGACCCTTTGGCTTTGCCAAGGACCAAGCGTCACTCATGCAATACCGTGAAGCCGAAATCAAGCACGCACGATTGGCCATGCTCGCCGCGGCTGGGTGGCCCATGTCCGAACTCTTCAACCAAAAGTTTGCTTCCACGATTGGTGCTCCTCAATCGTTGACGCCACCGACCGTGCTCCTTCCGTCCTCAACGGTGGCTTGGGCAAGATCAGTCCTGCCTACTGGGTGGTGTGCTTGGTCGCTGCGGCTGCCATTGAGGCCTACGGCTTTTCGCAAGCGAAAAGCCGGATTACTTCCCAGGAAATTTGGGATTCGATCCCTTGGGATTGTACCCCAAGGACGCGGATGGTCAGCGCCGTCTTCAGACGAATGAAGTCAAGAATGGACGCTTGGCCATGATTGCTATCACGGCGTTTGCCTTTCAAGAATTTGTCAGCAAACTCGGTGTTGTTGAGGAAACTCCTTCTTCTTCAAGCCTGTCGGTGTTGCGATGAAGGAATATGCCAACCAAGGTTACATCTCCCATTAAATTGAGTTTTGTAGAAATAATATATATAACGTAGTCTTTACATGATTATAATTAGAAAGAGTGACCGTCATGTTAGGATGCTTTATACAATCTGGTGGTCGAGGATGCTCGAAAAATCTTTGGGTGAAATTAAATTCACGCGGAGGGATATCTCTCTCTCTTCAATACACAGGCACCGACGAGACAAGTGAGTGGATTCTCATGTCGTCCTCAAAGTTACCGAGAGAAACGCCCGCACACGGTCTTGTGGGAAGGAAAGGTCGATCAAGCAAGCCTGATTCCAATATTTTTAAGGTAGGATTGAGTACCTGTCGAAGCAACTGATAAATTACATCGCATAGCTTTCCCATGTCTGACTTTTCAGGAAAATAGTGATATAAATGGTCGGAAAATATTATCATAGTCGCTCTACGAATTTCCTGGCACTCCTAGTGCGCTGAATACTGTCATCGTTAAATCCAAGTGAAAGTCCATTTATAACGAAACAAAAGCAGGCTGGCGGCATCATCATGAGTCATCATTAGATGTTGCTCTTTTGTGTTTAGTGAGCGGCATGGTGTCTCTTCTCATCATTGTTGGGATAGACTACTAGACAAAGTCCAAACGGTTCTCTCGTCTATCGTTGTCGCATTGCGTCGCACGTCTCAATTGTTCGTCTACTGCCAAAAACGTTTGATGTGTGTCTTGTGAGAATTTTCGGTCACGTACAGAAGTCTGGGCCATTCACCACGGTTTGGGGTCTCTCTAAAACTGTAAGTGTCTGAGTTCTGTTTTCTAATTAAGGTAGGGACCTAGGGAAGTCCGAAGACATCAAAATGACTCGGAAATTCAATTCTACTTTTCTCCTCACAAGATCCACATTCGACAAAACACGATGCTCATCACGACAAAAGATGCCAAGTCTACGCAAGAATATTCTTCACAAGTTCACAGAAGCAAAGCAACTCCTTTCAGCATCAACATGAAACATCAGATATCCCTTTCCATCGCGCTTTTGCTGGCACTCACTGTCGATGCCAGGGTCAACGAACACACAGAATCACGCGTAAGAGGTGGCGCGAGAAAGTTGGACCATTTGGTTCGAGGTTCTCCGAGAAATTCAGATGAAAAGAAAAGCGAGAAGAAAGCAACTGGAAATGAGCCTGCTGACCAAGGCGATAACAACGACGAGGACTCGGGCGATGGTCTTCTCGGTCTGTTGCCACGCTGGTTTGAGTTGTTGAGACCGTGCAAACTCCTTGAAAACCAGTTCAAAGGTAATATCAACTGTGAAGTAACATTGTTGATTCCTCTGCTCATTGAAAGACAAGTCAAAGTCGAGGTTTACACAGACGAACTCTGCGATTCATTAACAAATCGAATATGCACAACGCCTGGATTTGAGGTGGTCGTCGATTTTGACGATAAAGTGGTGTCATCAACCGTTTCTTCGAAGATATCAGCATCGGTCCAATCAAAATTGGAACACTGGATTTCAGTTTTGATGTGTGCTTGGATCAAAGTACACCCGCTCCGCAAGTAGCTACCGTGACCGAGTCGAATGTTACAGCGGCTGAATCGAATATTACAGCTGCCGCTTTCATTGAAGATCCAGCCTTGTGCGGATGCGGAGCCAGTCTGGCTGGATACGAGTGCAACTCTTGTGAGTTTTGCGAAAACGGCGGTATCAGCTTTGATTGCTCAAATATTGTGGTCGGTTTAACAAACAATGGGGCATGTGACACATTGGCGAGGCCCCAAAGTGTTCTGGGGAACGGTGAGGACATAGATGTCGCTTTTCCAGACTTTCTTCTCAACATCGAACTGTAATTGCTTGTATTATTAATAATCATATTTATTTATTAAACATTTCATGTAATATAGTTTATAGAGAGGTCTTTACGGTAACGACTGGTCGGCAAGTACTCCACTTTGCGACTGGCAGAGAAGCCAGACTGATTGTGTCCTGGACGAGACGGAATACTGATGGAACAACATACATCCAGGAGAGATTGAGGATGAACACTTTTGGAGCTTTGTCGTGAGCCCGTTTACACAATGTCGGGTTCAGTAATGCTTTCGTTGCCGTCTTCGTCGGAAATGGTGTAATTCTGGCTTTCGCTACTCTCTCGGTTGATACTGTTATTATCTGAGCGAGGTTGTTCCGGCTCATAGTCCCCATTTGTGTCATGGTTGAACTCTCCTTTAGGAGGCACGAATGCTGTAAGTTCCTCGGATTTTCTGTTTACTCTACGCCGAATGAAGACGCAAACAGCAATCATTGCAGCGATGGCAGCAATAACAATTCCTATTATGCCGCCAACGCTCATTCCCTTGACTTCGCCGGTGCATGCGTCGATCGTTTTAGATTGTCCAACATAGTTACAATCAATCCCAAGTTTGCTTATGGACGATGCGAATGCGGACGACACGGCAGGAACACCGTCAGCCAGAGGTTTACTACTGATGCCCATGTTCTTGCTTATCACATCCGCACTTTTTCGATCTTTTCGGCAATCGGAGGAAGAATCGCTAATGAGTGCACGTAAGCGTTTGAGTGAATTGTGGAGTTCGAGGCACTGTTTCTCGTGTTTAACTTTGAAAGAGAGCTCAAGGAGGCTTGAATAAGTGGTGCTTGTAACAGAGGTATGAGTTGAGTTCTGGCTTTTCGCAGCTCGCCGCAGTTGCGGCCAAGAATGGCACCGCGACCCGAATAGAGAATTGTCGATATCTTGTCATTCACAATGGCTGCACCCGGGGTTTCTACAGAGCAAGTACCAAACTCTTCGCAATTTTGGGAAGCTAGACCCCACAAGAGAAGCCCTCCGATGATCCGTCTTCCTCGTAACCCTCAAGATGGCCGGTGATGTATGCTGCCGCTTTATCCCAGAAATGAATGGCTGCGTCGCCATTATTGCTGTCGGGAGACTCGCATTTGCTGATTGCTTCGAACATCGAATCCAAAGTAGCAGCATACAGGACCATATATTGAGAGACCCTGTAGCAATAATCCGGCGCTCTGTCTTGTCATATTTGCTATCATTGGAAAACAACGGTGCAATCAAAGAATCTGCGTATGTTTCGTCTCCGTTGAAATAGATTTTGAATGCTTCGAGTTCTGGAGCCTTTGATCTGTCGGAAAGTGTAGCCAGGGACTGCAGGCTCAGCGCAGTTTGACCTCCATCGGATGATGAGGAAACATGTTTTCCATATGTGTACAAATCTTCGGCAGCTTCGTAAGCTTCCATTTCCATGAGAATTCCCATTTCCAGAATATCCAAGTCTATCTTCGATTCTTCGGATACATCAGTATAGGGCTTGTATCCTGCCAACGGCGTTCTAGTAGGGGGGTCGGTACACGATGAGGTTTTCTCGGTTGAGTGCTTACCAACATCGTCGCATTGGAGTCCAAAACAAGGGAGTACCGAGTAGATCTCCGATATAATCTTTTCCACATCGCTGGCGGAGTATCCGCCCCAAGAACCTTCTTCTTGAGGTAGTCAAATGCGGCGGGACTGCAACCAGCTACCAATGGGATCACTGCATGTGCATAGACCCATACACGATCACGATCGTCGACTCGAAGGTAATGAATCAGAGCTTGGATATTCAAAACAACCATCTGTGACATGATTTTGTTAACCACATGTCGAACTCGGTGGATTCCAGATTTATCAGTGCATGCTCCCGGTAGAGACAGTTCTAGCTTGGCCTCGTGAAAGAGGCGCAATATGTTAATATTTGTCCTAGATTGGCCGGCTTCGTCTAGCCCAAAGGTTTCTCCCATCTTCTCAGCAAGCGCATAGAGGAGGTGACCTTGCTGAGCGTCACCAGCGATTTGCCCATCGCCAATCCAATAAGCCACAGCTTCGTCAATGGAGCGGACTCCATCTTCGTCTGCTACTTTACTTTCTTTGCATAGGGTGAACGTACTGTAAAGCTCTCTTGCCAGCTCCATCCAGAGGTTCAGCGCGACTGCTGCTTCAGCTGCAAGAGTAGACTTCGATAGAGATTCTCTGACAACAGTATCCGCGTAGAGCCATGCATCTCTGTCACGATACATACCATTTTGACCTCGAAGCGCGTAGACAGCCATTGTGTAAAGTGGATTCGATGTATTGGCGCTGAGAGAAAATCCGCCAAGCGACCGAAGGTCGACTCTCTTGCCGTCTTTGTCGTAAACGTCCGAATGTCTTCCTTCCTGGTAGACAAGAAGTGCCTGGTCCTCGCGATCACCGGATTTCAACAAGTCTAGCATGTCTTTCACATCAAGCCCGATTTCTGCTCTGTCTTGGACATACGTTGTCGTCACGTAAAGATCGTTTCCGAGATTCGTCGGTGTTTCGGGATTCGGTTGTTCTCCCCTCGCCGACACTGCAAGTTGAATATGTGTCTAGCCGACCGATTTGAGAGCACTCAATGCCTGTCGAGTTCAAAACAACAGCAAAGGCATCAAATAGAGCAACGACGCCACCGCTAACAGGCTGGCTGCTGAGACTGAACTCCATATTTTCATTGATGACAGCGGCGCTGCTAGTTGAAATATTTGCGACTACAGGAAGAATCGACTTTGAAATCATATCCCCTGCAGCCAATGAAGCATTATTGGCCTGTGGTGGCAACTGAGAGTTAGTCTGAGCGAAGAGCAACGTTCCTGTATAGTAGAGATATACATGGTCGGGATAATGCTCTCCTCCAATTTAGATTTGGCGTCGTCGCATTTACCGTCGGTAATGTCTTGCTTCAAGTCAGTGAGAGCGTATAAAATGAATTCATTGCTCTTAGCTTCTTCATTGTTAGTACACTCTCCAAAGGACGCGCACATTTCATTTGCCAAAGCATACATCAACTTCCCATTCTTGGTTGTGTCACCCCGGTACGTCTGCCTTCCATAGATCCCACGTAAAGGCCACAGCTTCATCGACTTGTTCTTGTCCATTTCCTTGTGAGCATTTGTTCACAGCTTCAAACATCTTGCCGACGACCAGTAAAAGAGCGACTGTGGTTTGGGAGTGTCGAAGCATCCCTTCAGACAATTGTCGCCTTGACGCACCCTCATACCGCGTTCCTTCACCTCCTCCGAGCAGAGCAAGCGCTTGATCTGAAATGAAACTGTCCGAGTCAGCATTATAGTACGACTTAAACTTCTGATAAAGACCTCCCGTATCCATCGACGGAATTGCGTCTGTAAAATCCTTGAGAGAATGTAAGTCGAGTCCTCCTGTGGTTATCACATTGCGGCCATTTTCATAGATATCCCTGGCAAGATCGTAGGAGGACGTTCGCATGAAAAGCTCTATCTGATGAATATCAAGGTCCAAGCGGTCGAGCTCTCCGTTGGACGTTGAAACAGCATATCCGGCCACAATCTTGTCGGTCGAAGCCGCATTCAACCGTCCGCATAGGCCACCGACAAGGTTCTTCAGAAAAGCACCAGCTGTGGATACGTTTCCTAGATCGGAACAGTCCATTTTCAAGCAGATAAGAACGTCGGAGAAGGTCTCAATGAACGACTCGTTTATTTTTGTACTCCGTTCGAACTTTTGGTAAAGTGAATCCCTCAATTTATAATACCAGCCTTCGTTGCACGATAATACTTGGGGAATGAACGACAGCGCGTAAAGTTCGACGTATTCGAAGTTGTCCTCGCTCATATGGTAAAGCAGATTCTGTAGGAGTGGTGTGGACATCACGCGCACCGCTTCGTCAGCTAAAACTTATAGGAAAGGTACGTTTCGAACGTTCCGTCGCAATTTGCGCCCTCCTTTTGCATCGCAATCAAGAGAGTGAATACTTCCCCGTTGACTATAGATTCACCCTCGTCATTCCCATAAAACATGGCGGCGTCTTGCGCGACTCTGTACATGCTCCATCCACTGTTGAATTTCCCTTCGCCTTGCTGCTGTCCGACCCAAAGAGCCACAGCCGAGTCTATCAATTCAGGTGACCATGCGTTTTCCTGCACTGGCGAGCAGATTCATAGACGCGATGAACAATCATCATCCAAATGTTCATTACCACAGCAGCCCTAGAAGCCAAGACAGGGTCGTTCCCGTTTTCGGGGCTAATGCCAGCTCGACTACAGCATTTCCAAATGGCCACCCCATGGCATTTTCGATGTCGTCGAATGCCTCATCCTCGTACAACGCAATCCTGAAGAAATTGTACATGGGGTTCTGTAACATGAATGTTGATGCTTTGGTGCTGAACTCTTTTAGACTTTGGATTGCCGGGCTCCCAGAAAGTGAAAGTCCGCCGCTATTCGCGGATGTTTGATTATAGACAAGCATAGCATCCAAGGGGCTCTGGGAATTGTACATGTCTCTTATATCCAGAGTGAAGAGTGAATCCGATTGTGCAATTGTTTCGTTCGAAAAAATGTAGCGGCCCCAAGCTAAACCGCCTTCGTCAGACTCCGGTACGAATACAGGAGTGCGATCTTCGGGTAGATTAGGAGCCCGTGTCGGAGAACCGTCTTCAGTGGGGCTCAGGACAGGGATTCCGCCGAAGGACTGATTGGCTCAGTAACAGTTGGAGCCGGAACCGGTGCAAGCGTCGGAGTTGATAAAATGGGTCCCCAAAACAAGCTCCGCCCCTCCGACCCTTGACAGTAATATCCCCAATTTCGTTACAATCAATTTGCATCGGCTCCAAAGATTGGGCAAATGCATCCAATGTAGCCGCAAAGTCTGTCGTGGTCGTCGACTCGAAGAAGTAGTTTGTATTAGTATCAATCGCGGTGGCTCCATCAAGGTTGACAGCCGAAATTTCAGGAAGTAGCGATCGGGTATAAGCCAAAACAGCTCCTTGTGCCGTTTCAGAATCCTCTGCAACGCGTGCGGCGTTCCAAAGCGCTGCTTGAACAATAATTTTCAGAATTTCAACTATCAAGTCATCGTTGAGCTCTCTCAAACCCATACAGTTGGCAGTACTTTGCGTCAGCATGGACTGCCCCGTCGCAAACGACGCCATGACGGCAGCATTTAAAGTCGAGCCAACATCGGGCTCACAGGTACCAAAATCATCACACAGATCTTTTGCTATGCCGTAAAGGAGCTGACCGCCATCTTCTCCCAGTACCCTTGTCCTTCCGCAGATCCCACAAAATAAGCAACAGCAGTATCCCATAATTCAATCGCAGAGTCGATGCTGTCTGCTTGGCAATCTTGTGATGCTTGCTCTATACTATCCGTCACGGCCCAGTACATGACAATGCCATTGATCGCACTCTTGATCAGGTTCTCGCGTTGTTTGTCGGTCGCCAGTTGAAAGGGAGCACTTTGCGTAAAAGCGCTTGTCAATAGATTGTCAGGGTAATATCGGTCATCGTCGTAATATTCCATGTACATGTCCACTGACGCACTGGCAGCATTCAGACCAAAATCTCTCAGCTTGACGTCACTGTTCCAACCAAATCGATACCAGTCATACGCCGATTTGAAGTCTGAATAGGCCATGAATATACTCATTTGTCGAATATCCCTGTCAATGTGAGACTTGCTGCGTACATCCTTGGTGGGTTGGTACCCCGCTATTTTGGCATAGTACCACCCGAGTCACTACACGCTGGAATGCGATCGCCTTGATAGGCTCCGACCAAATCGCAATTAATGTTGAGACAGCTGTAGACACTTTGCAGCGTGGAAATGACAGTGGCTCGGTTGGATTCACTAATACCCTCTCCCACCACTGTTTCCAATAAGATATCATGCGCAGCATCATCGCAAATGGCAATCTGCGGCATAATGGCCAAGGTATACAATTCTACAAAATCTCCACTGGTCTCAGTGTCTTCCAGAATACGATGCAGCAGCATTTGCATCAGAACCGTATTGGCGTATTTGGCCAACAATTTCACTTCCTCGCGGATTGCAACATATCCATTGACATTGGCGCACCTGCCACTGTTGATTTTGGATTGCAGACTGTAAAGAGTCCAATGACCAGACGATTGATTTTCACTTCGACTCCATCGGTATCTTGTTCAAAGAAATCACCCGTCGTTTGCGCCAAGTTATAGAGCATATATCCCGTCGACTCGCCTCGTGTCTGCTCGCCACCGACGTAGAGAGCAGCCGCTTGATCGAGAAATTCATTCATTTTCATAGTCTCTTGATCGACATCCGTAGCTTTTCCATCCGCTACATTGTAGCAGGTTTGTACCATTTCAAACAATTCATTCAAATACGCCATGAACACATGCATAATGACCGTCCTTCCGCTTCAATGCGTTCAATTTGCAAATCAAACAAATCCTGCACCAATCGGTCCGCATATTCTTCCGCCGGTGCTCCATCAAAGTTTCCCAAAGTATCCTGCTCTTTCAATTGGCCCAATACCGTGAATTCGTGTCGATAGATATTGTAATAGGGACTGTCGGGCCATCGTTGTGCCGCTTTGGTACTCAGAATTTGGAGCGTCAAGGGCACGGCGTTTGTTCCGTTGACGTAAATGGCCATTTTGGCGTCAAAATCGTTTCCCGCGAGCCGCATGGCTTTGACGTCGAGTGCCAAGTTCATTCTGTGCGAGTGAATAAGTGAATTGAATGAATGAATGAGAGAGAGAGAAAGCACGAGTCAGCAATTGCACCTCAGCAATTCACCTCCATCAAAATGATTCTTCCTTTCAGACTTACGTTTGGGAAACATTACTCGAGACCTTGAATCCTTGTCCGTCTTCGGTAATAAAGGCGTAGGATAAGCAAGCCATGGCCACGACGGCCAATAGGCTCCTTCGGAATATCATCGGGAATGCTATTCTATTATTATTTTGGAAAAAGACTCGCGCGATGTCTGTTCTTTTTTTGTTGTTGCCTCGCTCGGTGTATCTTAGAATCTCCCTGACGACTGATTTATTTCACACGTCTAATTGTTAAGATAAAGCCAAGCCAAGCCAATACACAAGCTGTGTAGAATAGTTATTGTCGACAAACAAACAAACAAACAAACAAACGCTCCGAAAGAAGAAGACGAGTTTTCCCCTCCAAAAGTGCACCGACGAAAAATTGATCCGTTGGATACGTTAGGAGTTGAGCCAGGCTACGGAGTTATTGTAGGGGAATCACGGATTCTCGTTTTTATACAGTCAGAGTGTAGTATCGGTAAGTACGATTGGTCATTCACGAATCAATTGTTCTTCGGTATGGCTCATGGTGTACAGTACAAAGTCATTCGTCGCACGGGTAGAAAAAGACCGAGCAACGCAACGTCGGTTCGTACGTTATCCGTGCGCCGATCCATGGCTAAGGCGTAGGTAAAAAGAATGATGAAAAGAACAATAGACTACTTACACTTACCTGTAAACGATCCTTTACCCATCTTGTCGACTTTTTTACCTCTGAATGATCCATTCGAACATCCGGTTCATTGACCCGTTTGTGAAGTCACTTACCCTGTCGTTATTACCAAATGCTCACAAAATGAGTCACCGATAGACTTCGCGCGCGAATGCTATCAATAACGATAACTAACTAGACTAAAGAAACCCAATTTAGTTCAATTCTTTTTCTTTTCATTTACAATCAATATCAATAATCATATCATTATTATGACCATCACTAATCACTAAGCCTTCTTGACCTTTAAATCCTTCGACAAGGGCACATCGTTCAATGACTTGAAATACTGAATACCTTGATCGTCTTCCACATAATGACACGTCCGCGCAATCTTCCACATGGCCTGGTACCATGGCGTCGGATCGTAATTGTACAATCCCAACGGTTCCAAATACGCCTTGACATGCTTCGTGGCAATGCCCGCATTGTACCAGGGCATTTCGTGAAACAAGTGGTGCACAACGTGTGTACTGCCAATGGTATGATGAAAGAAATCGAAAATGCCGTAATCGCGATCAATCGTACTCAAGGCACCCTTGACCCATGTCCATTCTTCTTCACCGTAATGCGGAATGGACGGGTCTGTGTGTTGCAACCACGTGTACAAGACCAACCAAGCGTTGGTGACATTGTACGGACCCCAGTACCACAAGACGACGGGCAAGATACCGTATTGGTATTGGGCGTACGCGAGACCGAGGAGTGTCGCTACAGTGGTGGTAGTCGAGAGTGTGATTTTGAAACTAACCTTGGAGGGGAACATGGGCGATGTGGGTCGAAAGTGATCCGCAATGCGTCCGTCCAACGGAGTTCCATTGTGCGCGAGTTTGCCTGTGGACGCCAATCCCAACAAATACAACGGCCAGCCGACGCACAAATGCGACCAGACTTGAAAGGCAGCGAAGGCGCCGTCCCCATGGCTTCATGGTAGACGGCATAGAACCCCAATCGCTCGTTGTTGGCCCCCAAACCATTGTCCTTGGCGGTCGACGGCACATGTGACTCACCGTCCGTCAAATGATTGGTCCGACGGTGATGCTTCGCGTGTGTGTACTGCCAGGCAAAGTACGGCACGAGCAGCATTTGGTGCAAGACAAAGCCAATAATGTCGTTGAAGGTTTGCGATGGCGAGAATGCGCCGTGTCCGCATTCATGCGCCAACACCCACGGTCCCGTCATGATGGTGCCCATCCAAAAGGCGTAGAACGACCAACCAAAGGCCCAGACAGCCAAATCGACGACAGCATTTGGATTGCCCTGCAATTGCGGAAGATCGGTCGAAAGCAATTGACTCGTCGCGTACACAAAGCCTACAGCAATGGCGGTATCGCGTGCCAAATAAAACATGCTCCAGAAATAGCTTCGTTCAAAGCATTCTTTGGGAATGACGGCTTTGATTTGTCCTTTGGAAGGGAGTTCGGGGCATTTTGTCGAGGGTTTGTACGGAGATTCCCAGCCTCCTTTGAGAGACGACGACGAAGGCGCGACGGGTTGTGCTACTTTTGACCTCCTTTTCCCATTCTGATGTTATATTATTATTGATGAAGATGAATAAAGAGAAGAGAGAAACTTCGTTCATAAACAGAGCACGGAATGTGCAGGGCTTGTTGGTTTGTGACGACGAACAAAACAAAAAAATAAGAGGAGGTGGAAAAAATGGACCACGTATTGTTTTCCTTGGATGCGCTGAATGCGCGCAACATGCCGATGCGAAAAGATACGTACCTTTGTGTACCGTACCAGTACCAGCGCTACGTAGAAAGTGATGCGATGACGAAATGGAGGAGCCGTCATCATCGCGCACGAATGTGTGTCTGTCTTTCGGAGTTGTTCTGGTGTTTTGGATTCCGGATTCCTCGTGCTTGTTCGTGACCGATTTAACCGCGACTGACCCTTCTCCCCAAAACCTCGACCGACGAAAAAGAAAGAATAAAAACGAGACAAAGATGCGGTGACGAATGAATCGATTTCGAATGGTACCAGGTATTCGACATTGCTTCCTGTTATCATTGTTTTATGGAATGAATTCAAATCATTCTCTTTCGTTTCTTCAACATGGAAACGATTTCACAATCGACCGACACAGATGATAGTGATGATGATTCCAACAATCGCAAACGCCCCGCTCATTCGTTCGCAGCGTTGTCGGACGAAAAGCGACTCAAAACGAATCATACGAATACGAATAATACTATTCCAGCTCCAATTGTCTTGTTTGCCACAAGAGATCGAGAGCGGACTGTGAACGATCGATCCTTTCGAGAAATGCTGGGATTCGACCGCAACACAACCATATCGACAATCCACTCCATGGTCCTTTGCAATTACATGATTGATTTTGAATTCTTGTTGCACGAAATTCCTGAATTGCTCACCATACCGCGAGTGACATTATTTTATGGACACGACTCGTCTTCGAAGTTCTCTCTATTTGGCGGAATGGAAGCAAGCCACTCAAGTCGATGCACTTTTGTTGAGGCCCAGCGATCCGCCCCGGAGTTTGCACAATCCGTTGCCTTTTTTTCGGTGCCGTACGGAGTGCATCATTCCAAAATTGTGTTAATGGGTTATTCTTCCAACGAAACGAACCAAGAGATGCTTCGAGTCATTATTCATACAGCCAATTTAATCGAACGAGATGTTCATTGTAAAATACAAGGAGCGTATATCCAGGACTTTCCCGCAAGCAAGTAACACAAACTGTTTCGTCCTCGTTGGAAGACGACTTGGTGGCCTACTTTGACACGTCGATTATACGCGACCGCGGAAATGGTCTTCCACCACACAAACGTCTTGCTCGCTCACACAATGGTTGCGGCAGTACGATTTCTCTTCGGCAACCGTGGGCGTTGGTACCCTCGACACCGGGGTATCATCGATTGAGCCATTCCGAGCAGCATTCGAATCGTGCTCTTTGTGGGCATTTGCGCATTCAACAATTGATTCGACAGCGTTGTAGTCGTAAAAAACACGACTACGACTACGACTACGAGGGGACCGGTGGTATGTCAATTCTCGTCCATGGGATCACTGACGGAAAAGTACTTGGAAGAATTGCATCAATCGATGGATGTTGGTTCGGCTCTTCGTCCCAAAGACGAACGTCCGTCTGTGCACAAAGTCCCTTTGCAACAGAGACTGCAACTCGTGTATCCTACAGTTAATCAAATTCGAGATTCGTACGAGGGCTATGCGGAGGCGGGTCCGTGCCCGGTCCGCTCCGAAATGTCTCCAAGGCGTTTCTGCGTCCGTTGTATCATCGGTGGTCGGATGACGGAAGAAAGCATGTCGGGCACATCAAAACCTATTATCAACTGTCGTCCAAAGATGATACTACTAGCATGGAATGGTTCATGTTGACAAGTCACAATTTGAGCAAGGCCGCCTGGGGTGAAGTGCAAATGCGAGCAGCGGGTCGACGATTGTTTGTGCGGCACTGGGAATTGGGTATCTGGTTTTGTCCTCCTGAAGATATACCCTTGGCACCGTGCAGGAACGACGGTACCAAATGCCATGACGGTACCCTTGCCGTATCCCGTTCGTCCCGTGCCGTATGGCGCCAAGGATCAACCGTGGGCGGTAGATGGAGTGTACGAAACACCCGATGCCTTTGGTTGTGTTCAACTTTCTTAGTGTAATTCTAATCTGTTGTGCCAATAAGTGATTCAATCCATGATATATTGTTAACAGAGAGATTTGTATGTGGTTAGGCCTCATTCGATCATTCATTCGACAACTTCATACGCTTCGAGCAAAGGATTCTCGGCTTCGAGCTCCCTTTGTTTCCGAAGATACTGTTCTCGCACTCGCTTCTCGTTCTGCCCGTGCCTGTTTCTGCAATACATATTCGTCGTGGCGTCGTTCGTCTTCACCAAAGATGAATCCCACGCCACAGCACGCCAGTAAATCGGGAAGTGCAGTTTGAGGAGCGTCGCGTCGCAGCGCCCGACGGCGGGTGGCCGCGGTCGAATGCCCTTGGGCTTGTAATTGATTCAGAACGCGGTGGCGTCGACTTACGGCTTGTATTTGAATGGCGGCGGCCGTTTCCTGTCGAAAAGAAACAGTGTGAGAAAGGGTGGAAGGAATGATTGAGTGCATATGCAAATCTCGTAAATAGTATTCTAGCACGTACAATATCCATCCAATCATAACGCGGCGGTCCCGAAAACGCGGCTTCCCGCGCCGGAGGAGGTTTCTCGATGACAACACGACGATGTTGCGGAAGCTCTTTGGCATGAGGAACAATGCCCGCTTTGGAGGGCCACTTGTAAATTTCGTTGTCATCATTGTGTTTGCTGTTGCGACGAAATCGAGACCAGAATCCCTTTCGACGGGTGCTTGCTTCTTCTGTTTGCGATGATTCGTTGATTGCCATGTTAATTGAAGTAAAGCGGAAGGAAATATTGATTTTATTGTTTTGAATGTGTTTGTGTGTGTGTGAAGAGAGGAGAAGGGCAATTGCGGACGAAACGAGAAGCAGAAATTGCGGGCAGGCGACAGGCGATGGTCGACATCCGAATCCAACGGATACATCTATCCGTTGTAGTTTTTCTTAGTAGTAAGAAACGTCATCTTGTTCTTTTGAACTTTCGGAATATATACACATAACCGTTATTAACGGTACAGTCGTGCTTGTGCTTGAATGCCATTTTTTGGTTTCACAACATTTCAATGCCCTTTGAATCATCTAGTGAACAAGAAAGATGGCAGATACAACAATGACTTTACGCAATAGCGACGAAACACAACAAAAGCAGAGCTATCTGCAAATATTACTAAGAACGACAAACGCTCTGCTGTCTCAAAATCTCGTCGACGAACGCGCCGTCCATCCAAGGAATGCCCTCTGACGACGCTTTTGGAGATTTCCCTTCCCCGCCCACTGGATGCTGCAACTGTCCAGCGTGTCGCCTCGCAAGCGGTATACAAGTATCTCGTGTGTACACGTGGCTTTTCGCCGTGGCCGATCGAACAAGTTCTGGCAGTTCAAACGAGTAGCACAACACAAAGTCGTTTGCAGCAGAAAATGCTTCGGCTTAAACAACAAATGATGCAGTTCGAGAAAGCGCTTCACAATGAATTATTGAGTGAGGATTCGGGTATCAAGTGCATCCTGTTGAGCTGTGGTACTTCGTTTGCGCGTCCGCGGAATTTATATCTAATCGAGGCCTCCTCAATAACAGATGCTCAAGTATTGCAAGAGGAAGGGCCCTTGGCGCGCAAAGTCATACAGCGACTGTTACAACTAGACGATACTAGTACAAATTTAGCGTCATCACCTCGACAACAACTTTTCTCAGCATTGGTGTGTGCAACAAGTCTGCCGTGCCATTGCAACATCCAGCCGGTTGGATTCATCGTCGCGAATGGAATTTGTCACGATTTATGCAGACTATTTGCTCTCGTCCCCGCAAATGTGTCATATTCAATTTGCTCATCAATCGGCGGAGAGTAGCGATTCAGTGCTGGAACATTTGACATGGTTCTCTCTCAAAACGACAATCAAGCCTGTGGTGGAGCGATGAGATTATACTGGAGCAATCGCTATTTTCTACGCAAGAATGAAATGTATGCAAGCTCAGTTTAGAGCATATATACTATGTATAATGCGCGAGACTTTCCCTTCGTCCGCATCATCGAATCAATCAACAGCGTTGGCTGCATATCTGGTCCCTATGGATTCTCGAACATGTGCAGTACCTTATCTAAACCGAACTTTCATCGCCAAGGATAGCCCAACGTCTCTTACCGCTAGCCTCAGTGACTGTTGCCAAAGTCTCATTCATTTGTGCGCTTTCCAACTGCAATTTGCAGTCGTCAAGCTTCACCGACAGTTCACCGACTTTATTCGACAGATCATCCACTTCGGTCGCTGCTTCTGTCGCCGACTGGATCAAAAGATCCAAGAGGAATTCTGAATCCTTTTTTGCCAACTTTTGAATCACCGTTTCATCCGATCCATCCAGTTCTTTCCACTGCTTTGAGATAGCACCAATGCATCGTTCACGGAGTAACTGAAAGTCAGGAAGATCCTCACCATCATCTTCGGTAGAAGAAATGTAGCGGTCCGCCAAATCCCACAAATCCACCGCCGCACTTGGATCAATTAAAGTCAATGAGCGCGTGAGAGCATCAGCGTTTTCTTTGAAAATAGAGAGCGGCTCTTCTCGGAAATAGACTAGGCTGGAAATAAATGACAAATGATGGTGAACGTCACCTTTTGCCAACGGACTGGATGCGCAGTCACGGATCACGACGCCGCGCTTTCGACAGCATTCATTACCGTACCTCGTCACCTATTGAACATTCAGTTACCACAGAGCTCGCACGCGCTATTTAATCGTTTTGGATAACGCCATTGAATTTTCTGCGTGGCCATGAGTAGCTTTTCGTTTTCGGCAAGCTCAGTCGACAAAGCACTCACTTCTCGCGAGGCTCGCCGCAAAGACTGCTTGAGAAGGCTCACGAGGAATTCAGGACTTCTTTGCAACATCTTTTCTAGCTCTGTATCATCCATCTCATCCAAATCTTTCCATTGATTGGCCAGCGTACTCGCACATCGTTCTTGAAACAAGCCAAGACCCCGAATGGAACTGTAGTTGGCATCCTCCAACGAATAACGATCCGCCAATGCACACAAATTCAACGCCACACTTGGATCAATGGTAATCAGAAACTCTTTCAACGTATGAAAGGTCTCTGCGTCCATCGTTTCTTCCGTCTGACTCGCACACATCTTGGCAAGGATCAGACTCAATGGACTCGTATCGTAAATGTTGAGTCGGGTGTATTTCTTGTTCGGATTCAACCCCAAGGCGTCAATCCATAAAGAAGGATCGGACTGTGTTACAATCGAATGAGTCGGAAGGATACTGTCGATATTATCCTCAAAAGTCTGTGACGAGATTTATGACGATTTCGTCGCACAGTTGCTTGGAATGACTGTAATAAATGTGCAGATTCTCCAGTGACATGTCCTGTTGACAAAATTCGAGCGACTTGCTTTGCAACGTATCAATTTCGAAATATCCAGCCAAATAATGCAAAGCAGTAGCCGTCTCTGTGGTCATACTCCAATCCCACCCATAGACGTAATCCAACAAGAAAGGAAATGCTTTCGCGGCCGGAGGATCGAGCTCAATGCGACTTGTATTGGTCTGGTTCTCTTTGAAACGATCTTTGCTGTGAAATAGTTTGCAAAATATCCACTTTTTCGGGATCCGTGCGCCAGAAACGTCTTGTGGACAGGATAGGTTTCACTGCATTCGTCGTCGTCACAGGAAACAATCTCAATGGTCCAATCACTAAACGATTCAATCGGGTCGTCACGCCATTTCGGCTGATCGGGTTGTTGTTCGATAATAGACATTATTATTATTTGAAGAAGTTCATCAAGAAGTAGAAAAGGAAAGTAGATAATAATGATGCGAATTCTTTTGATCATCGAGGGCAGTTTTGTGCAAAAGGAAGGCAAAGTTAGCGAGACGTGCGGCATCTGCGGCATTAGTTTGTGACGTCGCAAACGTGCGTGCAAATACTGTCGATGGACAGACAGCAATTCGGATCGTCTGTCCTCGGAGCCTCGGATGTGGTCGACCGTCGCCCGATATTATTTCTCAACATTCCGTCCGAAAGTCCGAAAAATCCCAACGTCACACACTCCTTGAAAGGGAATCCGGGAAATCGGAAATGCAAAGATCCGATCCTCGTGTCCACTCACACAACTCAGTACAAGATCCTCCTTTGACAACCACTTGACGCAAAAGCAGGAGTGGTGTTGGTAGCCGCAGTATACAACACAATCCGCGCGACGGGCGCGTTATGTACACTTCATTGGTACTCGCAACAATCGAATTTACCTTTTACTTCAACCCAAACCACCGCTCCTCTCGACGAAGCCAAGATTCCATCGGAACGCCAAATCCAAAGATACATTCAACTTCCGTCATTCACTTGCCCATTCCGTACGTTTGACTCTCTGGCTTTCTCTCGGTTCTCGGTGCAACAAACTCTCGCGTTGAAAGACACACATTTTGTCCATTCGAATCAATATAATACAATAATCAAAATGAAGATCGCTATTGTTGCCTCCTTCTTGCCAGTGCTTCGGCTTTCTCCATCAAGCAGGTATGTGCCAAAGAAGGATAGAACTCGATGATGATACGAGAAAGCAACGAGCCGATCGAGGGCTTGACACGAAGAGAGAGTGACACACGCACGCTTCCGCAACCAATTGCTCGTGCTAGGCCCATGCTCACACGAATCGACCGTGAATCAACAATTGTTTTCTTTCTTCTTTCCTTGTTGACATTGCAATTGTTCTTTCTTTCATCTCTCTCATGGCTTGTCTCTTACACTGAATGTCTCCTTTCCTCTCTGTCTATAAACACTACTATTCATCATCACAGGCCGCTCAAGGTGCCGCCACCCTTGGCGCTGCCGCCGCCGTCTTTAGCGCCCAACCCGTCTTTGCTGCTGATGTCGCCGCCGGAGAACAAGTCTTCAACGCCAACTGCGCGGCTTGCCACGCCGGTGGACAAAATGTCATTATGCCCGAAAAGACCTTGGAGAAGGAGGCCTTGGAGCAATACTTGGCGGGTGGCCGAAACGAGAAGTCCATCATCAACCAAGTCACCAACGGCAAGAACGCCATGCCCGCCTTTGGCGGACGTCTGGCGGATGACGAGATTGCCAATGTGGCCGCCTATGTCATCTCGGCTTCGGATGCTGGTTGGGAATAAACATGAACTCGTGCTAATTCTAGATACAGTTGCCTAAGTTCCCTCGTGACGTGTATGTATGTATGCTGTAGTCTGTTTTATTGTTTTCGTGTAGTATTTAGTTCAGTAACAAAGGTGTATGCGATAAAGACAAGCACACATACCGTAGGTCTATCAATGTCATAAGAAATAAAGAATGTGTCTTCTTAACCAGTATCATCTGTTTAGCATTTATAGCACCTTGTAAAGATCACCAGAGCCCATCGCGTCCCTTGAGTGATCGGGTCGGCCTGATGCCACACGGCGCTGTGCGTAAGAGAAATAGCAACAATTGTTATGCGTCTTCTTTGCATACGAGACTATCCCCTTCTATTTAACGACGTACCGATCGATGAAAGCAAGATCCCCGAGCGAGTATCATAATGCGTCTCTACGGGCTGACCATTCGCTTGTTTTCCGTCCCAAAAGGTCAATCCACCGCCTTGAAACGAGTGATCACCACCGGGAGACCAACGATCTACAGGCAAAGCTACTACAATGGATCCATCGACTTTGCCGGCGCCGTCGACGTGCTGTATGAGAATAGAGAGATTAGTAAAATATCAAGAATGAGATGAGTTGTAGTCAAAAACAAAACAGCAACACCCCCCAACACTGTACGTACTTTTAAGAGAGCTTGTTCCCCGGAGCCGGCGTGTATCGCGTAATGAATGTCATAAGTCGTTCACATTGCAAGATTTTGTTGATTCTGTTATCATTCGTGTTGCAGGCATGCTGCTGCCGATACCAGTGACAGAATAGTTGATTGCAGGCGTCCAACAGAGGATGAAAGACTTGCAGCAATTCCAAATTGGGATCCGTCGTTGGCACTCCTCCCGACATGACTTCCAAATAACACGATATTTTCCAGTCCTTGACACCGGCAATGCCTCCATTGTATTGGACGGCTTGCGGTGCGAAGAGTTGCAAGAGTGGAAGAAAGAGCGTGTCCAAGTATGCGGGTTGAATGCCTTGTTCAATGATGCAATGTCGTTGTCGGGCTAATTTTCGTCGCAGTACTTGCTTATTGATTTCGGGAAGAATTGTGGGACGCACAAAGGAAGGCAGTGTCGTTGATACTGTTTTATCATTGGTGCTGTTGGGAGGCGCCGACGAAGATGCGTCGTCATTTTCCTTTTGTGAGACAGATGATGATAAGATAATCGTCTCTTTCGAAGCTGTAGTTGCGGCTGTCTCTGTCGGCGATGCGCTCCTCTCGAAAGGATTAGATCCTGTCATGATATTATCTAGAGTTCACAGTGAGTATTTGCTTTCAAAATGGAAGGAACCTTTTCAAACAAACAAACAAACAAACAAACAAACAAACAAACAAACGGAGAACAAACGTCGGCGTCGTTTTCCACCTTTTCCTCCAACAGGAGTCTTCGGTACCGTTGCGATTCCATACGGTTCTTGTTTTTCTCGTCCGAAAAATCATGTGCCGAGAGACAGAGACACGACAAGCAAAAAAAGGCTCATTCATTTTCATTTCATTTTCATTTCATCGTTCGTTTCATAGCGTCATGTCCAATGCGCATCCTTCTGACTCGCAATTACTTTCCATAAAAGCAGAAGAAGAAGATCTGATTGTCTCTTCCAAGATCCTCAAACGCAAAGCAGCCACATTTCCAAAGTTGGGTCAAAGAATCAAAAGGTACAAGAAAAGAAAGGATCGAAAGTGTTGCAGCGCCAGTGAAAACTGATCCATTGCTCTTCTGTTTTAGAAATTCGGTCGCAAGGACTTTTATGGAACCATCGAATACGTGCAGGATTCTTTCCTGAGTATCATTTATGACGATGGGGACGAGGAAGCCGGGGACATGCATGTACATGAGGATATCCGAAGGATCGAGTTTGTCGACTGCTCGTCGTTTGCAAAGAAAATCAAATGCATAGAAACACAGCAACACGTAAAAAAATCAAACAACTGTCTGTTTGGATTGCAAGGACTCGACAAGAAGGATTATCAAAAGCAATCGCTCTTTCCTGGAATCTCCTGTACCCAGTTGACACTCCATGTACTGGAATTTTATCTCTTTACCTATGAACGACAGCGAATGTGGCAACGAAAACGCAAAATCCACTCCAAACACCGTATTCGGAGAATCAAAGAATGTCTCAACATTCCTTTTGTAATATATATCGTGAACTCGACCGGGGAACTGTCTTTTCAAAGCGTCCATTCTGGAATTGTTTTATTCTGCTGGTGACATGCGAGACAATCGTCGCCGCCCTCGACAATGGGAACACAGAGATTGGACCAAACAGGTCCTTTGGCGGTCCTACATGTACCGGCTGGTCAATCGCGTGGGAACATTTGAACAAATCCATTTCGCCGAACCAACACAGTCGTCGCTCAAGTCTTTTCTGCAGAGAGCACGTGTGTATCGCGATCTAGGGTCGGCTGCCTTCTTTACGGGGGCTCACAATGTGAGTGGGTTTGAGCAGTACGTCTCGGCGCTGGAGTATACTTTGAAACAGTTGGACAGGATCGTCAATGAGCTTTGTGCGGAATCGACGTCAAGTGGCAAACTCCATGTGCTGCGAAACATGAGACTGGTGGGAGACTTCTTTGCATGGCAAATCTTGTGTGATATGGAAACGTGCGGTTGTCTGATGATTGATTACAATTTTGTTTGCTCGGACCTGGAGCCAAGAGTAAGTCGTTCGTAATTCCGTTGCAGTGTCCATGTCACATGCGTCTGTCTCACTCTTCAACACGGAACAAAAGATGGTCTCGACCTGATATTTCGAACAAACGACAATTTGCTCAAGGACATCAAAGGTGGGGAAAGGTATTTGCAAATGACACGCATAGTAACTGCACTACAAGAAAATGCATTTCAAATCCTGGGACTCGAGTTCCCATACTTCGATGGGAAACTGCTTGCGTTGAAAGAGATCGAGCACACTCTTTGCGAGTATAACAAATACAAATGCTCCAAGGGAATGCACACGTATCGACCCGGTGAGAAATCAGTCATTCTTGTGGATTGTTTCTCTTGTAATGGGGAAAATCCGGAACACGGGTACTACTGTGACTTATGCAACCTCTTTTGCTGTGGTAGCTGCTTGGGAAACGCCTGTGACTACAACGATTACAGTGAAAACATTTTCGTTTGTCCACCTTGCCGACAATTAGAATCGTTCGCTATAGATTCTAGATAATACAAATTAGAGAGCACACTGGCTCCGGAACCATTTAGCACTGGTCTTCTATCAAATTTATGATTCCTCTTAATCGAGTTAATATTCGGGCGTCGCTTTTCTGACAATCTTTGCATTTTTTACACTCTTTTTTGTAAACGGGTTGGAGTATAGCGAATCCCAAGCACTCGTTTTGTGGCCATCAACTTGGTCAAACACTTTTAGCAACTCGACGACTTTTTTTCAGGATAGCAAACCAAATTTTCCCCATAGCAATTGCTCCTTCATGGAACTTGACTGCCTTTGCTACACGATCACGAATGAGGTTTTGTCGACGGTTTCGTTTTGGTTGGGCTGAGTGATCCAAGCGACACACTTGTCAATCAAAGTTCCATCCCTGAGGTTTTCTTCCTTGAAAATGCCAAACGTGAGCCGGCAGAGCAGGAGGAAGAATCGGCCTTGGGGTAAAAGAGTGAGCCCTTCGACCCGAATTCCTCCGCCCTTGACTTCCAGTGCGTTGGCGCATACACAGTATACACTGCTAGCGCCCCCCAGAGGAAGTGCAGACGCGGGGACGGAGTTCTCATTGACGTAAACATTATTACCGCCGCGCTTCCATCGGACGGCTAAACTCGTCTTTTCGCGATTCAGAAGTATATCAACGAAAGATTCGTCTTCGCCGTTAGCTTTCTTGACGCCTGAGTCCATCCGGACCATGTGAACCTTTCTCCTACCCGAGGCTAAGACGCTGAGTAAGCGAGCGCCCTCGGGGCATTCAATAGCACAGGAGGGCGAGCCCAGCTTGTGTCTGAAATATCACCAGAATAATGAAGTGGCTTGTTTTCTGTTTGGTCAAAATAATTCTTTGTTCAGACTCCAGTGATTTCTGTCTGGTGATTCTCACGTCGGACGAAGCAAACAGATCCTGCAGGTCCACCATTGATATAGCGTTACCAAAAGACTCCAAAGAGAAGCTTCCTTTGCTAGATCGCTTTTCAGTGTGCGAAACGCTCGCGTGAAGCCCCTTTGATGAATTTGCCTTTATTCGCTCTTCCAGGTGAAAACAAATGTTGTTCCAGCGCTTCCCGTTGATAGTCCCACTCTCAAAACGTAGCATGTCCATATTTTCAGCCCGCTTTTTTTCTTGGTTATACCAGTTTTGCTAACCACCCATAGGCCGCTGGGTCGTTCGGAACGGCCTTTGGTTTTGTAGTCATTTCCATCGCTATGTCGGATTGCAGACTAACCGACAAAGCAGAATTCGTGTTCTCGCTGAGATTAGCAAACTTGGAACCGGAATCTCGCTGGATACACAAAGTACGCTGAGAGCCATTTTCCCACCATATGACATCATATTCTTTCTCGGTACTATAGGACAATAATCGTTCATGGAACTCCCCGAAGTCGAAGCCTTTCTCACCCAGTGAAAAGGTGCCCATCTGTTCAGTCTTTTGGCTTTCTGGAGCTGATAGGGGTGCCGTCCAGGGTGGAGGAGCTTCTCAAGGTGTTTGTTTTCAACTGGATCGCTCTTCTTGAGTAGTTCTATGGCGTATGTTTCCCTCGAGGCACCACCGGTGTGTTCACGAGGGCTACACTGAATGAGACTGTCATGAAACACCCATGCTTGCAAAACTCGTAACAAACAGATCTTTGTATGAGGCATCTTTACTGGAGGGCATCCACATCCAGGGTAGACGCGGGAAGCTCGAGAAAATTAGCAACCCGGCTCTTTAAATTCTCGCAAACATTGATCAAGCGTCGAAGTCGGGGTTCATACAGAGAATACTGACGACAGAAACTACCTTTTTCTGGGCTTGAGCATATTCCCACAAAAGGTTCATGACAGCAAGTGGCTCAGAAAACAAGTTGGCGTCGAAATGACACCTGGATACGTAGGCTTTGGCCACTTGGTCGTTGTAATCACTAGGTTCGTGAATCAGCGGATTGCTCATTATCCACGGGGCCTGTGGAAACGATAGAATACCAGCAAGCTTGATAGCTTCTGATCCACAACCAATTTGAATACCCAAGCCTGTAATAAAAGGATTAGTTTTCTTCGAGTATAACAACCGATACAATATTGACGCAACGATCACACAAACCTATCAGAGATCCAAGAGCCAAATCGATTCCCAGCGCCGCAACAAAATTTCCGAGATTCGTAATGATGCCTTCATCATCTGGATGCGTCAAGAAATGCGACTTGTGTAAACTTTAAAAGATCTTCCGATGGTCGACAAGTCAGGCGGTTCTAAACATTCACACAGGATTTGGCAGACTGACTCTTCTGACCCAACAATTTGCTTCAACATTAGTATCACTGAGTCCAAAGGATGCGCCGCATTTCACCTGGTTCGAACTCAAGCATGTGCTTTTCAAAGGTCTCTCGAGTATACATGCGATAAACTGTTCCGGGTCGCACCCTCCCAGTACGTCCTGCTCTTTGCGTGGCCGACGCTCGGGAAATCCAGGTTGGCAAGAGCATTTGTCTGTGACTCAGCTGATTGTATACGATTTGCTTACACAATCCAAGGCAGATAACATGATCGCAGTCGGGGAGCGTGACGCTTGATTCAGCGGCATTGGTCGCAATCATAATCTTGATTTCTCCAGGTGCTGCTGGTGTAAAGACGTCCATCTGGTCTTCGAAGGAATGTCCGAATGAATAGGAAAGCAATTGAACACGACGTCCGCTACGTAGATTTGCTCCACCAGTTCGGTTATAGAAACGATTTCGTTCATACCAGGGACAAAAATAAGAACCGACGAACCAGGTTGACCAAGGGATGTTGCCAAGTACGTGACAAGCGAGCATAATTGTTCCATGACATTGTTCGAAGGAACAGTGACGCATTTCGTGGAGTGGCAGTTTGCAATCAAAGCGTTAACCGTTTTCTTTTCTCTCGGGGGCAGTTTAAAGTTCTGCGAATCCAACAAATCTTCCAAATAATATTCCTTCAAGGGAAAACGTTTAGCACCAACGTGAATGACAGGATGCTGCACGTCAAAATAAACTTGATACAGCGACGCTGCCAATGTTGCCGACATGAGGACAAGCCGAATGTGGGGATTGTATGCCAACAACCGACGACATAGCCAACACAGCAGATCTGTATCGACAGACCGTTCGTGGACCTCGTCTACAATCAAGTGACTGACTTTGTTAAAACGATCCATATCGTTTGCCAACAATCTCACCAAATAGCCGGTTGTGACGAACCACGCCCTGGTTTGCTTGCTTTCGTATTCACGAACACCGTGTCCCATGCGGAGGGCAATTTTCGAACCAAGCTCCGGCTCAATGCTTCGAACACGCTCGACTAGAGCTTTCGCGGCAATACGTCGAGGCTGTGAAACAAACATTTCCACTTCCGAAAGTGCAGCGTCGGGTGGAGGGGCTTTCAGGAGCATGATGGGAATGCGAGATGATTTACCGCAACCCGTTTCTCCTTGAATGATGGACACACGGTGCTTTCTGATGGTATCTACAATTATCTGTTCGTGATCATCAATAGGTAGACGTTGTGGCTTAATTGTTTCCTCCTCTACTTTTTTTCTCTTCGATGCAGTTCCCGCTCTTGTTGTTGATCGATTTGGACTTGCCAGTGGCCTTGTCACGTGACTTTTGCAACAACGCAAGGAAAGAACTGGCGTCAAAGGTATTGCTTGGTTTGAAGATACGTGCCATTTTAAGGTCCATACTGACATCGAAGGCTTTCGATAGAACCGTTTCTATCCAATAAGTCAAAGTCAAGTCGTCCCAAGTGGGCCGTTCCGCGAAGACCACTCGTTTTGAAGAAGGATTCATTGTAGATAACAGCTTGATATGACTTTGCTGCAGCAAGAACGGCTCACCATTCTTAGCTTTTTTTATGATCCACAAGGGCCTCATTCAAACACCTCGCGACGGGGTTAGCATTGACTTGTCTTTGATAGGGCGGAATTTGATGGTTTTGTTATCAACCAGGAAAGGCAAAGCGGGCATCGAACAATCATTTTGAGGCCGAACGAACATGGCATCCCCGCTTCTTCATCTATCACCTGAATCATTGCATCGTCTGGCTCGGGCGTGTACCACTCGTCATCGTGGATGGTGTCCAAGTCATACCATCGACGGCAAAATCCCAACGCTTTTTCTAGTTCGGCTTCCGTCCAATCTTCCTCATCGTCTTTTCGTTGGATTGCCTTTACATCAGGAGGAAATCGGTACCCAATAGGCTTGGAACGCAAGAATGCAATTTTGTTTTCAATCCATTTTCCTTCTTTGATCGCGAGAACCGCAGGGGCGAAATCATTTCCTAAAGCTAGCGCAACTTCCACTAACGCCGATTCATCCGGCAGATCCAATTTTTGGACAAGATCTGACCGTCGAATCCATGTCCCATATAGGGTGTGAGTCGATGCATTCCAAGCCAACGTACTAAACGGCATGTAAGCTATTCCCCGGAAAAGGAAAAGTCAGAATCATTCCCCACTACAATCTGAAAGGGCCATTCGCATCCGTTTGCTGTGCACATTTGGCTATATCATAATCAGCCTCTCCCTTGCAAAATATCGAAAAGTCCCTTAGCGCACATTTGACTTGAGTAAACGCCAGACGCGGCAGAGGATAATTCCTCTGATCACCGCTTATAATTCGTCCTGTTTGAATGTAGTCATAAAGATTAGACCACTCCTCGTCTCGTTTTTTCTGTCTTCGCTTGGCTTCACGAGCTTTGTATTTCGGGCGAAGGTCTCCGTCCCAATAGACCTTTAATACATACTTTCCTTGTTGCATTTTTGTGATGAACTCTTGCGTGACTTTCTCAAGGTAGGTCAGGGGCATGAACGTTTCCGGTAACGTATCATTGATTGAAGATCCCTGTTGAAAGCGTGCCCACGCTACAAGAAACAGCTGGTACACCAAGCCGCTCCCGTCGACATGCAAGACGACGTTGGGGAATAATGAGACCCGTGGATGTCGCGGCGTTGCCGACAGCAAACAAGTCGATCGGATTCTTATTTAGCTTTGGAAGAATTTCCGAATCGACCAGAAACGATGTCCATCCATGAACGCCCATCTGTAATCAAATTGATTTATTAAACGAAATAAGAAGTTTGCGAAGACAACTTCGATAAATCAATCGTCTCGTAAAGGAAGACGAGCTGCAATGAGTTGCGATTTTTGTTTGTGGTCGAAATCGTTGGAGAGAAGAAGAAAACGCACCGTCGTTCGTTCGTGTTTGACCACTTCGATTGCCGTGCTGTAAACCGTTAGGGTTCAGGGTTAAATCTATGCGGGGAACATGACCGGACGACTGACGGACTTCGCAACTAAAATAGGCACGCGAGACCTATGAAGTTATGAATATAGTTTAATTGTGATTATGTGCTTAGTAGGAACAGGACGCTACGTGATACATGAACAACGATTACGGTCTCCCATCATCGATCATTGTAGCCGGCATTCGCCGGTGACTCAAATAAGGAAGCAAGCTCTTTCATCTTTTGGTTCATCCTCGTGTAGGAGTCAGGGTCTATTGTGTTGGGACTTCGACAATTGATCCACGCGTTCTTGTACCAACGAGTCAGAAGTGTCTTCTACTTCCAACACGAACTTTACAAGCCCGGGAGTCGATTCGATGTATAGTTCTCGATCCGATTGAGGCCTGGATCGCAGGCGACCAATGTAGGGAGCGGGAGGAAGTCGAAGTTCCATGGATTCACCCGTGCTATTTACGATTCTTTCTTCTTCAATCCCCTTTCGTCGATGTCGTCTTTTCATCGTCTGGATTGCGTGACTCGAACATGGATGTTCCGTCCAGTTCCTCCTGCTTGGGAGACCCTGTTAGTGAGAGGAATGATATTTTCCCGGAATTCAATGAAGACACAGAAACACAATCATACGGGTCAAATAATACATCGTCATGTGACGTAAAATACCCAGATGGACCCTTTGCGCATCTGGTTCGCTATTTGAGCTCGGGGACGACTCTGATTCGGTCGAGTGGGCGTCTATCGATCCGAGAGGCGGGCTGATCGGATTTCGGGGATGCGTGTTCGATCCTTCGTAGTCTTCCCATTCATGTTTGTATCTGCTAATGTATACAAGATATTCTTCGTGCTCGTCAACAATCATGTTTTCTGCAACCTCATGTTCCTCGTAGATCTTGTCCTCGGCAATCACTTGTCCCCAGGAAGCTCGGAGAGAAATTAGGACCATTGTAGTCACGCCCATGGTAAGAAAGAAAATGAAACCATATGCCAGAGCATCAGCCGATTGCGTACACATGGCCTGATTGATCGCTTCATCATACAGTTCATTGATGCGTGGGCACGCAAGCGATACACTCGCACTATCAAGAGACCGGCTGACCGTCTCCAAGTGTTGGGCCAATTCACGAAAGCTTTCCAGAAATAAGTTGATATTATTCCCATCACCGCACATGTCATATAACTTTTCGCGACCGATAGAATCAACCGCATTAAGGTGCTCCCAGATTGTTTCCACGATTCTTGTTGTCTTCATGACATACGAGGAAACGATCTCTGTCGGATCAGTACCAGTGCAAGACATCGTGTATGTCTGAATGGTCTGGGCCAAGAAACTGGTTGACTCGATTCCTCTGCCAGCAGAATATCTTGGACAGTGAGAGCTGGTGAACCGCTGGAAGTGCCAGCCGTGCAGGCATCTGCTGCGACGGTTGATCCCATTGCTGAGGCGATGGCGAATGACCAACACGAAAGGGACACAAGCATCAGCAATGGAAGCACCACGTAGGATAGCAAGTTCTGCATCCTTTGACTCGAATCGCGTCTCCATGAGAATATAGCACCAGCAGAAACGGCCAACGTCGCGCATATTGTAAGCAATAGAACTACAGGTACCAGCCATAAATAGATTGCAGCTGTGTCGTAGGACGATTCAGTCATATTCATGGCGTCGTCCAGGTATTCCACAAACGTTTCCACGTCCTTGGTAGTACTAACAATTTCCTCTTTGACATGTAGATAGTCTCCTTCGTAAACGTCGATCATTGACAACAAATTGAATCCCAGCAGTTTTTCGATTACAACGGGGTCACCGGTTGGGCAAATCTCCTTTTCGGATTGAGGTATTTTTTCTAAAATACTGAAGGAGTTGGCCAAACCCGTTGATACAGCGTTGACAGATACCTGTACTTCCTTCACAATATCGCGGGTCTCGACAACATAGACTGATGTCTGACTTGATGACTCCCGCAGCGGTAAGAAAAATAAGGCATGGGTCAAGGGGCGCATATCAATGTCAACAGAGCAAAAGAAAGAACACTACTTGCGTCCTTCGTTCGCGCTTCGACGGCAGAAGCAACACAGAGGATGAATAAATGCTGCCTTTTCGTCCACAATGCTATTAACAGCGTCTGACGGTTGCGGCGACTCTGACAAACCGTCCTCTAAAGCCATGTCATGGTCAGGACTGGTTTCTGAATTGTGTGATTCAGTATAGCCCAAGGGAATATCCTCTTTCTCTCCAGAGTATTCAGAACGAAAATTGGCGCCCGATGCACACCCCACAACGTGACCTTTACATTTAAGAGTCATCAACACCACAGTCCAAACGAAAACACACTTCCAAGTAGACATGCAAGAAACACGAGACCGTCGTGATACGTCTCCCTCGTAGCTTCATCCTCCAAGAGAGAGGAAAACTCTGTCGAATAGCCCTTGCGTAGCAAAGAGAATACTTTACTGACGAGCACTAAAGATCCGACTGCAAGGTTGGTGCAATTCTAAGCGTGAGTGATCGAACTGGAACGAAATATCACTTTACGGCACCGGAACAAGCAGAGACTTACGGCTTTGAAATCGCTTTCTGAAACCGACATCGTAGTTTGATTGCTGCGATCCGAAGCACTTTATTCTATTCGCTTGCAGCTTTATCGTTGTCGTGTGAAAGGGATTTTTCTGTTATTTTGCAATCTCCACCTTGTGCCTTGTGAGATGTTTGGCGGCGTCGCTATTTTCCGCCACCCGTAGATACAGTGCACTCTCTGCTGAGAACTAATACATAAATTGTTAGAGTAAATCGAATATTTAACAACTCGGATAACCGTTCATGAGCTTACTATGAGATACTCGTACTATTTGGTCTTACGTCCGTAAAACATTACTGGCAATGGCGAATACCGATTTCTAAGTGCATCGTGCTTGTGTACAATTCAAAATTTGAAAAATTAGTCCGGCGTGCAGGAGGGTGACGTCACGCTGCGAACTGCTGCGAATACGGAACAAGACACAAGAATGAACACAAAGTGAGTTACCAGTACTCTTAGGTCCGTGCAGATTATTAGTCTAGCATGAACGCGCAAACTAGGAAATCATCCTTTCTCCTCTCTAGGCGTAACACAGCGTAGGGCGCAGATCGGAGCGGATTTCCTGCATTCTATAAACGCAGATCTATCTAGAGAGGAATGCACAGCTGACTGTTGACCTAGTTTCTAGAACAATCACACGTCGAAAGCTATCTACAACTATGGCCAAATTTCAACGACATAAATACGATTACGTTTTATCGATTGCTAATATAATAATGACGTGATTCCAGTTACTGTTTACAGAAAATCACTTGATACCTCACACTGTATCCATATACACTTATACCTCAGATGCTTTGACATCTTCCTTTGTTTTTCTTCCTCCGAAGAAGGCGGTTGCGGGGCTGAAAACACATAAAACGTGAGCTTGACTGAAAATAGCAAGACGAATCAAAGAATCAAGACGAGAACTTACCGGTCCCCGGCGCGCCGACACCCGGTGGAGGAAACGGCATAAACGGAAACATAAACGGGGGCATGGGCGGAGCCTGTCCGTTTCCCCACCTTCAGTCTTTCCATTTCCCGCTTTGCCTTGCTGCGCCTGCATCTGCGCAAAGAACGGATTAGGGAACATGGGCATACCACCTGGTCCCATGGGCATTTGTGGCATGTTCGCCATCATTTCAGGAGTCATGCCAGGCGGAGGCATCATCATCATGCGATGGTGTCGCATATGCTCCTCAGCTGCAGCACGTGCTTCCTCTCGCTCCGTATCGAAAGAGAAGCTTTCTCATCTCGGGTGCACGCTGACGAAGGGCTTGACTCGTCTTCTCGCGAGCGGCATCGTCACCAATCTCGTACCAGAGACCAGACTTTTCGTCCTTCTTGAGGAAACGCCCGTTCTGTTCACGAATGGATCGCACAATAGCACGGGAGATAGCAGGCTTGTCGTTCTTGCGTGCTTTCAGATAGGCTCGGCGGTGAAGGTTGATCAAATCGCGGAAGGTACGATTTCCAGGGTGGACATTTGTACCGCCGCCTCGTCCACTGAGCACATCCGCGTCATTGAAGATTGTCGTGCCTTCAGTACTTGCAGCAATCGGGTCAGGCTCGCTTGCGGGGTTCAGATCGAGACCAGGCGTCTCCGATTCTTCGTTCGATTCATTGGTCTTGGCCTTTTCGCATCCGGAGCGGCTTCATCGTCATCGTCTGACTTTCTCTTGTCGTCTTCAGCTTCTTCTTTGAGCTTGTCTTCAGCAGGAACAGGCTCTTCCTCTGGGGCTGGCTTGGATCTTGATGCTCTCGGCATTGTTGTTTCCTTTATACGTGTCAGTGCGGTGATATCAACAAGGTTCGTATAGCTTCAAAATCGTACGAATGGCACGATTGCTAGTGTTCGGATACCTTTGATACGATCAAACTTATCCTGATTATCTTGGAAGTCAAATGATCCAAGCTTTTATCGGCAGCAGCTTTGTTTCTTGACGAAATGGTTCAAAATTACTGATCCAATTCAATGATTTGTCGTTATGAAAGGCGTGCTCGCGAGGCGAATTTCAAAGCCATCCAGTGCCGGTCCGTAGTAAATCAACGTGAGCACGGGTGCCGCGGCATTCGTGGCATTTCCTTGGGCGCCGAAAGCTCGAACGAGACCCGGTCAAGATAAACTTTATCGTTGTTCAGTAGCGTTGGGTCATACGAACGGAAGATTAGCGACAAAATTTGCATAGTAACCGTGACGAAGAATCGAGAAGCGGTGTCAGATGCTTCTAAGTAAATGGAACTAAATTATTCGAAAATAGGGTGCAAGAGAGGCAATGCGGCATTGTAAAACAATAGGTCTTCTGTTCATTTAGGTACACTAAAGGACTCTTCGAGTCGTGAACGGTACAGAAGCGGTACTCAACCTTATCACGGACTGTAGATATATGAATGGGTACCGGTACGATCTGGGTGCAATTTTGCCACCTCGAAAAACGGAAGATGATGCAGAAACGTTTCCAATATTCTCCACGATGACCGGTTCATTCGTCGATGTAAAGGTCTATTGCTATGAACGTTGACAGCACGACACTTGCCCCTTCACAATGAAGGTGACAGCTAGACATGCTGCACTAGTGGCAGTCGTCTTTGGAGTATCAATGAGATTTCTTTTTTTAAACTTCAAGTCACAAGATGAACAAGTAGCCGAAGAAAGAACAAATTATGACCCCTCGTTGCAACCTGTCTCGCAACCTCCGACGAATGTTTCTTCCGTATGCGATTCTACATTTCAATTTTGTACCGCTCCGTTACAGGGAACGTGGATTTTGACGCCGAACAAAGAATTCAACAACCCTTTTGCTGCCCTTGGGACAAATCGGATGTGAACGGTGACCTTCCCGAGATGTGCGGGACGGACAATTGGCCTCAACGTGCTGACAATTTTAATCAAAATGCGGCACAACACTATACTGGGAACTCGAGTCTGCCCGCCCAAGCGGGAGGACACGGTTGCGTCTGTCGCGATCTGCGAAATTTTACTGACGACTACTCCTGGACGTCACCAGCTCTTACGCATCCCTTTACTGCATCTTATACGTGCCAATTGCTAGGAACACGCCGTGTGCTAATTATTGGAGACTCGACAGGCCAACAACTGGCCTCGACACTCATGAATTCCTTATTTCATGCCCAGTGCGTTGAGCAATTTCGTTTTGAACAATCCGATTTTCTGTTGCCACGGAAACGCGAAAGGGGTTGGAATATTACAGAAATATTGGATCGTTACCAAGACTCTGTGGATATTGTGATTTGGGGCGTCGGGTCCCACGTGTATGGAAACTTCCAGGAAACCCTTGAGACGGTTGTTCCTCTCATCTTGGAACGGTATCCGCATTTGAAATTCATATACAAGACACAACAACCAGGAGGTTGCTCCGACCAGCCACTATTGGGCATGTCACCGGACGAGGCGGCCCTTGAAATGGTGGTACTCAACCTGACGTTAAAATACAATTATCGCGAATATTATGATCGGGACATGTTTGCCTTGCATTACTTGCGCAGTCTATCCATGCCCATTCTCGACTTGCGCATGCTATACAACCGACCTGACGCGCATACAAAACCCGGAGAAGATTGTTTGCACATGTGCATACCGGGGCCTCTGGATGTGGTGGCCAATTTGTTTCAGCAACTACTCATCAACGAAGAAATTTAGCTATCTATGCTATTCTGTAAACTATGAAAGGAGCTAGTTGTACGATTAACCACTTATAAATAGACTTACTAAATTGAATTCACAAATCCGAACGCCCAGCCCCAGGGACAGCAGCCATAGCAAACAAGAGAATGTGTGCCAATTTTCCGTGCTCCGTCTCCTCCGTTTCAGTAGCTTCAATCTCGAGAGAGCCACTACCTGTAATCTCACAAGCATCATGTTTGTGCAACTGCTTCCCGTTCACTGTCACACCACCTTCGACGCAGAGCATGTACGCTTGACGACCTGGAGCCAAGTCGTACGTGACTTTCTTTCCTTGTTCAATCTCCGACGCAAAGCCATCCAAATCTTGATTGATTTGAACAGGAGTTGTCACCGATGTATCCTTCACATTCGACACCAAATGGTGCAACTGGTTGCGACGAAGATCAGGATCACCACGAAACGAGCCATAGTTCGAGTCAATCCTCTTTCCGAAGGAACGATCCAAGTTTGTATAAAGCGCAAAGGCTTATCCCCGTCATTTGCCTCGGAGTGCATGACACCTCTCCCGGCCGTCATGAATTGAATACTCCCACGCCCAAGACTTTCCTTTGTGCCCATACTATCTTCATGCGTCAATTCGCCGTCGACAACGTACGTGATAATCTCCATATCACGATGCGGGTGTTCCCCAAACATACGGTGCGGTTGCACCAAATCGTCGTTCATGACACGAAGAACTCCAAAATCGGCGTTGCGATGATTTCGATATTCGGCAAAGGAAAAGTGGAATCGAGATTTCAACCAATTGTCGTTCGTCCAATTGGGATCGTAGCCTGGATTGCCCGGATTGCCGAACATATAAGGCGGTGGCTCACTCACGTAGAGTTTATCATTCGGGACCACGCGGATTTTCGGTGAATTCATTGCGGTAGTGGACATGGTAATTCGGGCTCTTTGAGAAAGAAACAACTTTGAAGAAGCAGTTAAAAGCCCAAATGAGAAAGGTTTTCGAAATAGCTGAATTTTGAATGTCTTGATGCTCGACGAGCAACAAATGCAAGCTTTTATTTTATGAGACTAGAACTCTGGTGATCGTATTTGTTGTAATCTGTTGTCTTGTCTATTATTCATTCATTCGGAGGAAGCTCATTCGCTTTGTGCACATCGATGACGCGTAAACGCGGCTTTTTCTCGTTCCAAGAGATTCTCACAAAAAAAGGCGCGGCGAAATTGCGGCGACGAAAACGCACGACCCGACTCGTGACTCTTTGTCGTGATTCATTCACAAACTCGCATTCTAACCTTACCAGGTAGCTTGGCAAAACAAAAGTTGCTTCTCTATGTTTATGATGATATCTGTAATAGTATGTACTCAGACGACTCTCAATTGACCGGCTCTAGACTCTTGCTTGTAGAAGACAATGCTCGATAGACTACTCTAGTTTCAAGCAATGGACAAAATCTGAGGGTCAGACGAGTTCAAAGACTGCTCGGTAGCCGTTAAAGCAACCTTGGCATTTTCAGCTCCATGTTCGCGTTCGAGCAACTGGATGATATTCTCCTTGGCATTCACACCACTGAACAAAGCAGCATGGACGCTGCCTTCAAATTCAGTAATGGTAGCTTCTCCACTGAAAATCAAACGACCGTTCCATTCCGGCTTTCGAAGTTCTTCGACATGACGCAACATGCAACCCAGTTTCATGGACGAGTAGGCACCACGACTGTACGGATCTTCTTCCCACCGCGTGATATGGCAATCGGTACAATGCGAGCGCAAATCCGACTTCCCCATGGCCTGCTCCATAAAATCAAGGACAGCATCACGAATGACTTGATCGGATTTTCCCGTGGCCCATGTTCCGTCTTGACCAAAGAGAACAGCTTCAATGCAGGGCTTGCCACGACTGGCCCACAAATTGTCCAAAAGCAACGACAATCCCAAATGGTTGTTGGAAGACTCGGAACGCACCATTCCCAAAAACGCGGGTTCCGTCGGCCAAAAGATGTGATCAAACGTGAGCATGACCTTTTGTACGTTCCCATTTGTAGAAATTCAATCGCTTCTTGTTTTTCGGGAGGCAGCGAGCTCATGAAAAAGTTGCCCTTGTTTAAGGCTTCGACAAGACACCCCGCAGGCATGGTCAAGACGCAGCAATCGGCTTCGAAAAGACGTCCCTGTTGCGTTTCGAGCAGAATCGTGTCATTCTCGGTATGTGACAGGCGAATGACAGGTTCTCCCAATCGCACTCGTTCTTGGACACCGTCGCGCAACAATGGCTCCAATACGCTGATCATACCACGCTGGAGTGTGCAGTGCGGTCCGTAAAATCCCCTTCGGGACTGTATTCGGCATCCCAGTTGGTAATGTCGTTGCCGATATTGGCATTGTGGTCGTCTTCTTCTTGCTCATCATTGACAAACTCGCACAATTGCAAGTCCGACGCAGCAGCTCCATACCAGCACTCAACAGCAAGTGTTGATAAAAGAGCGTCAAGGAATGTTGCACAGGACCGCCCTGTGTGTGCAATGCGTCTTGCAAGGACAGTTTCGCCGTTTCCAAGCCCCGGCCTTGGTTGTAAAGCTGTGTACCGTACTGTGTCACCAACTCCAAGCGCGTGTAATGTTCGCGCAGTGAATCTTGAATGACGGGATCGTCAGGAGCAATGGGAGCGCCGCTCTGGTAGAGTTGAATTTGCGACGCTTGATGCAAGACGGATTGCGGTCGCATCCAGGGATTGCCGTAACAGACGCAATGCAAGTGATGTTGATCGACTCGAGCGTTGGGAGGAGTCGTTTGTTGCAACAGTGTCATCATGGGATTGTCGTGTATTTTATTGTTATTGCCATGATTGCGTGCTCCCCAATCCATTCCCGTCCCGTGCACCCAGGCCGCACCCAAATCATAGCCATTGTGTGTATAGACGCGTCCACCAATGCGATTGCGGGCTTCGAGAATCGTCAATTGTTCGGCGGATATAGCTTTGGAGGAGAGGAGAGAATGAGCGCACTGCAAGCCCGAGGCTCCCGCTCCGACAATGGCGACGCGCATTTTCTTTGTGTGTATGTGCGTGCGCGGTGATGAATGAATGCGAATTGTTTCTTTTTGTTCCTTGATTGATCGATCAAGGCGTCACAAGCAGTCTATCTCTATATTGACGCGGTAAGCGCAAGCTAGCGATTGAATGGTCCTCAAGGAACGACACGATGATGTACTGTAAAAGAGGTTTGTCGATTGAATTAGAAGAAAAAAGGAATGAACGCGAATGATGATGGAACGAAACAAACCAAGTCGGTGGAAGCAGCACTTTTACCGGTAGTACCAGTGCCGTACTAGTAGGCTGTCTACGCGGTTGGGCGGAGTTTGGTTTGTCACGGACCTCGTGTTCGTCGTGTCTCCGCGTCTTGGCGGCATATTTTGACGGACCGACGGACGGATGCGTGAGTACCGTTCTGAAAACTAGAACCCTAGTCTACCAGAGTTGAAAAAAGCACGCGACGTCAAAACGTCAAATGAAAAAAACGTGCAAACAATGCGATGATGAGGATTAAAACCTTACCTATTATACTTGCAATAATAATAACAACAACAGCAACTGGTTTATTATTAATAAACAAACAGATTTGAGTCAATTGATTGTATCCTAATAAAGCGTCATCATGCGGTGCCTCCTTATTCTTTCCTTCATTTTTCAGACGCAATCAACGTCCGCACAAATACTTGATGAAACCGCCTTGCAACAGCTATCGACACGAGGCTTTTATCAAACGCAATATACGTTCGACCACAACAATACCGTCCGTGGTTTTTCTATTCAAGACATTTCCGTTCCATCCGCCCTTGTGTGGGACTGTTTGTTGCTCGACAGCGGCAATGTGCAACGCCGCAACAGCAAAGCAGTTCAAGTCTATGATGCGCAAATGACATTGGGGTCTTGGTTTCATACTTGGAGAGGTACCGTGCAATATACGTACGATCCTGCGCACCAGACGCTGACTTTTCAAACAACAAACAACGCAGAAAAGAAAACAAGAGGAACATGGCGTGTCGATCCTTCTACTTCATCATCGACACGAGTCTCGTTGGTGGTCGATCAGACCCTTGCTTCGACGCGGATCCCGTACGTGTGGTTCGATTCGTGGGTTCCGTCCGTCTTGTCCAAGTCCATGCAATCCTTGATACAATGTATTCAATCTCCAGCGCGTCAACAGTCCGTACTACAATCAACAACAACAATGTCGAGTAGAAAATCAAAAGGACTATTATTGGATCGAACGAACAAGCACTCGAAGGAGTCTCTGGATGATTCTTCCTTCCAGTGACGCCGATTGATCCTGAATTATCACCAGTCGGTCTCAAACGATATGGCTTGGTGACCACTGTATTCGTTTTGGCCTTGTACAATGTGCATTTGTACTTCTCGCAGTAGAGAGGAGTAATGAGAAAGAGAAAAATACTGTTTTAATTATCACTTCCTAAATATTTGTTTTTATTAGTATGGATTCAGATCATTATCAAGACACGCGTATTCACTCAAGAACAGTGCTCAGCTCAACTCCACTTCACATTTCATTTACGCCCCTCCTCGGGCCACGTCGCATTCAACACTTGCAGCAACAAGGTCTTGAATTTGCCACCCACTTCTTTGCGCACACGCTCATGAATCGTCTTGCCGTACAATTCAATGTGCGCCGATTGCACTTGGCCCAAAATGGCCTGGCAACGAATAATCGTGCAGGCCAACAAGAGTTCGTCGGTACCAAATCCAGCACAAGCGTCCTTGATGAGCTTGGCCATGGTCTCGTATGGCTTTAATTTCATGCCGAGCATATGCAAACACGCCTTTGGACTTCTCCGCCCAATTCCTTTTCCATGGCTTTCATCAATGTGTATCCGTACTTGTCGGCGTATTCTTTGAAATGTTTTCAATGTGCTGCGGCGGAGCGGCACACAGCACTTTGAAGATGGTCTTTTCGTCCGTTCCGAAGAATTTGCCCTGTCCTTTTGTGAATAATGTCCGCGTCTTCCTTGGCCTTGTCGACATTGTGAAATTTTGGGTCAAACTCTTCTTCGGCAGCCTGCATGCAATTAAAATCAAACGCTCCATATCTCCATGCAATTCCGACGCTAACAATTTTCCCAAATCCTTTTCGTACTTTTGAAATACGTCTTTTGAGCAATTCCATTTCCGAATTGGTCCGTCCCGTCATGATGCTCCACACGATATTCACATTCGCACCGACACCCTTTGTCGCTTTGCGAATCATGGCAGCTTCCGCTTGATGCATGGGAAGTGACAAGAATTTCAAGGCCAAACCGAAATCTCCGCTGAATTCTTTCTTCATCAATTCATCCAACGGTGTGGTGAACAATTCCGGATATCGCAACGAGATCATGTATCGCTTGGTCGCATCTTGCGTCGCGAGTGCGTCAATGACTTTTGTTTGTTGGCGCCCCCTGTTGTTTGTATTGTATAGAAATGAGTGTGTTTAGTGAGAAATAAGCAAATCAAGCAAGATACAGCGAAATGATAGGACAGAATACAGAATACAAACAGACAGACAAAACAAAATACTGTACGCACCAGCCTTTAGTAGCATCACGAATCTGTTGACAAAGATCATCAATTTCGGAACCGAAATGATCCGGAGAAAGATCTTGTTCCGTTACAATGTCGGGGTAGATGGGAATGGTCATGTTTCTGGTAGTAGTTGATAAAGATAATCAAAATAATAAAAGTAAAAGCGTTTGACCAGAAGAAATCGAAATGCGAGTTGTGAGACAAAAAATCAAACCTGAAAGATCTATTATTTTTGGCGAAAGAGGCCAGCTTCCGTGTTGACTGTGTCTTGTGAAATGCCGCGAAATACCAATCCACGCACATTCGGAACAAGTTCGCGTCCTGCAAAGGACAGTGGAGTAATTTGTACCTGCGGCAAGACACCCTGTATACTTTGAATGAGAAGAAGGATGACGGTTCGACATTCGCTTCAGTCGTGGAAAAATGCGGCATTGACCACGATCGGGTGAGTACTTGTACGCCATGAACTTGGTTTTGCAGTCTTTTTCTTTCCAAAAACAAAAAAACCTCTCGTCGCATCTTTTCCACTTTTGATGTCACGAACACCATGGCAAGCCCTTCCTTACCACCACCCAGCAGCTTTGCTTTACGCGGAAAACATGTCTTGGTCATTTTCTTTATCTCCTTCATATACTTAGTCGGCCAGTACCCACGTGACGGTCAATCGTCAACTGCAAAGAAAACCGACCGACCGATCCACGTCTCGTGGCGGCTCCCAATCCCTTGCTTTGCCAAGACGATGACTCTACTGTCGCTCATTGCTCGTGCCGCGATCCTGCGGTTGCTTACATGTACAAACGACAACTCTGGCGCGCACATCATGAACGCATGAAACAAGAAGCGGCGGAAGCGGCAGATAATCTCGATGTGGTCTTTTGGGCGATTCCATTTTCGAACGGTTGAATGGGACGCGCATGAATGGTCATCAGAATGCGTATTGGGCCAATAAGCAACTATTCAATCAGTACTTTCAGACGGAGCGTATGAAGGGGATGATTTTGGCGTCTTCGGGGATACGACGGGTCACTTTTGTGGCATTTGCAAAATGGATTGTTGCCCGAGTCGTTGCAGCCAAAGGCCTTTGTTCTACTCATAGGAACCAACAATATGGGACGAGATGGTTGTAATAAACGAACGACTCTGGCAGGCATTTTGCAAGTGATTCAAGTTCTGCATCATCAGAAACCCAAATCCAAGATTCTCGTGCACGGGTTGTTGCCGTGCAGTGATCAAAAGCCGTTTCGAAATCCCGAGGACAGTGTGCTCGAGAATCGCTTTGTATTGGGAAAACAATGGGAGAACTCGCTATGGATCAACGCCGAGCTCAAAAGACTTGTGATTTGATGAAGTTTTGCAAGTACATGGACAGTGGTGATGTTTTGTCACGGCGGATGGAAGAATACAAGAGGAACGGATGGTGGATGCGATGCATCCGAGTCTAGCGGGTTTCAAAATGTGGGTTCCACGAATTTACGGACGGGTGGAACTCTTACTGCAGCGAAAGCCGTCCAACTGAGTGACGTGATTCCCATTGTGGATCAAAGCAAGCTATAGAAACACGCCGGTCCGCTGGTGTGCTCTACAGTAATAATTGCGAGACGATTCCCGCCAATATGCCGGTCGTCAGAGATGAATTCTTGTGCGCAAATTGTTGCCTCTTCACAAGAATAAGAGGTTTGGCTTCCAAGGAACACACTAGCCAGTAAGCTGAAGCGATTCGCTATGAATCGACAATCATTCGATTCTCGCTAAATATTATTAAAGGATTCGTCAGCTATCTTGCCAGCTTGAAGACATCAACAAGATCAGACTTTAGCGCGTTAGTATAATAGTGGTCGACGGATCGAGCATTCAGTCCTCTCTGTGAGTCGCGAGTCTTGACAGCCAACCTTATTTTTTTCTTTCATTTTCGTTGACGCTCAAAAGGAAAGCTCTTGCCGACTATAAAAATCGAGACAGAGCCTTTAAATGCGTGCAACAATGCCTATGCTAAAACAATTTTCTCTGCTTCAAATGATATCTTTATCCGCGCTTATTCGATCATCCAGTGCCTACACAGTGCGCTCTTGCATCCACCGGGGACGAGCGCAAATTCGCTGCTATGGATCTGCGCCGGGCTCGTCTACACCGGGAAAGATAATTTTGAAAACGATCAAGCAGACTTGCTAAAAATAGACGAGGCTCGATTGTTGGAAACTCTAAGTCGAATCAGGAGGTGTATTGGCTACGAAACATATGGTGTTTCTCTGGAATTGATCGGTGACGAAGAAATGCGAGAGATCAACCAAGAGACGCGGGGTGGATGCCCCGACGGATATTCTTTCGTTCCTTTTACGGACTATATCGAGCCTGGAATTTTAGAGCCGCCTCAGTTCGACATCCCAGACTACTACCAACTAGGCGATTTACTGGTCGATGTTCCCTATGTGATGCGACGTTGTCAGGAAGACAAGGAGTATTATACGCAACTATCCGAAGGTGATGATGAAGAGGAGGAGGAAGATCGCGGTGTTTCGGGTGCCATGGCAAGAGTGTATGACCCGGAAGAACGCATCAATATGCTGCTAGTTCATGGCATGCTCCATTTGGTTGGATATGATCACGAAGAAGACGACGAGTACGAGGAAATGGTGGCAAAAGAGGAAGAAATCCTTGCAGAGCTCGGGATGTTTCCAAAAAATTCATCATGAACGTCGGTTAGTAAGCTAGTGAAATAGGTCTCTACACCTGTAAAAGATGAGCACACACATTGCCGACACTGTTTCTTAAGTTCTTATTTGTCGGAGTGATATAATAGGTTCTTGTAGCTTTAGTTCTCCCTAGAACTTGGTCGAGCTCCTCAATTTGCTCGCACGGTACGTCTGTTAGGGTCACTAATAATGCGCATCCTGAGAATCTAAACTCCCGTTCACGATCTGGATCTGAACAAGTGCCGATTGCCCCGAAAGACACAGGACACAAAGTTCTCGTAAAAAACGTTTGGGAGAGGAGAGACGAGACGAGAGTCCCACGTCCAGTGCCCAACGACATTAGATAGATTACAGATTACCGTACCAATTACCAAACTAGACTAGTCATATTATTTTTTAAACTGTTTACGAGTACCTGTCCGCTGCTCGCTGTCTTCACTCATTGCTTCGCTCTTCGCCTTCGCCCACCATTACTATTTATTTTTCATTTTTTGCGACGGAGTATAATTTGTGTGGGTAACTATCATTTGTAGATCCTCTAGTTGTGGAAATTATAAGTTAGAGAGACTCCAGAATCCAGAACCCAGAATACTTGGAGATGGAGAGGACATGGCAAACAGTTAGCAAGAAGTAGGAATAGAAATATGGAACAGGAAACTGGATGGAATAACTTGCTACCAGTACTACTACTTGTTATCTTAGTGTTCCGTACACCATAGTGGAACGAAAGTCCGAAAGACCGAAGACAACACAAAACACAACTAATAAAGCCTTTGTATTTCCGTTCTACGATCTTCGACCTCCAGTTCCAGTGACGCTCACTTCTCACTTTTCGCGCTTCGCTTCTATCAAACTTGCCTTCTAAAACAAGGTGGAGAGAATCACCATGGCGACCCCGCAACTCCAGATGACGACAGTAACGCTGAATGAAGATGATTTGATATTCGAAAAATGTGTGACTTTTGAAAAAACTTCGGCTCATTCGACGGTAGGCTTCAGTAGCAGTAGCGACGACGACTCCTCAATAATCACCTTTGAAGAAGCGGAGCGACTGGTTCGAAGAACAGAGTCGAGAGTATCGGAACTGATCGACGGAACTTCTTCCTCAAAACCATCATAGATTGCACGATATTCCAAAGTTCGAGAGGGATGAACTTGATATTTGTGATGTGGTCGCGCATGGTGGGTTCTCTACAATTCATGACATTACCTCTTTTCGAAATCCTCTCCAGCTTCCCGTCGAAGACGGAAAGCAGTATGTTATCAAAAGTTTGGCACCAAGACTCGCGAATGACACTAAAAAGCTAACGATTGGCGCACGAGATCTCGTGATGGAGGCCCACTATCTGTCCGCCTTGACACACAAACACATCATTAAGCTACGTGGTTGCTCGGCTGCAGGGGTTTCTGGTATTGCCGAAACATGCCGCCCGGACGGATTCTTTTGATTTACGAAAAGCTCACAGGAACGCTCGGGCATAGAATTGCTCAGTGGCAAGAACAATCCAACAAGGCTCAAAATCGAGGAGCCTCGTATCAAAAGCAAACCCTGCATCCTTGATCTGCGCAGAGCTACTTGTAGAACGGCTCGATGCGGCAATCGACATTGCATCCGCGCTCGAGTATTTGCACGACAAACGAATATTATACAGGGACATCAAGCCGGCCAATGTCGGATTCGACGTGAAAGGAAATCTCGTTTTGTTCGACTTTGGCCTTGCTGTAGAGCTTCCTGCCAGAAAGAATCCGGATGCAACTTTCCCTCTTGGCGGTAACACTGGAACACCGAGGTACGAGATATAGTAGCTCTGTCACAAATTTTGCACAAACCACTCTCGGTCCGCCTCACTCTCAACAAACTGGATCCACTTGTTTTCTGATTATTTTATTTAGGTACATGGCAGTCGAGGTAATCCGAAGAGAATCGTATAATTTGAAAGCAGACGTGTTTTCGTTTTCCGTGTTGCTTTGGGAAATGGTGGCAATGCTAAAGCCTTATAACGGACTCCCCGGTCCTCAGGTGAAAGAACTGGTTTCATTACGCGGTGAACGACCTGTGATTTCATGGTCCTGGCCATCCAGTCTCCGAAAATTGCTCAAACGTGGCTGGAGCGAGGATTTGTTGGATCGGCCAACAATGATGCAGGTCAAAGAGATGCTTGAAAAGATACGGAATGATGTCTCTCTTGGCAAGAAATCAAGGTTATCACTGTTTGGAGGTTGAATCAAATGAGAGCCTCTCACCATTTTATTTTCATAGTTAGACATTCATAATAATAAACAATGATTTTTAAAATAGACTATCGTCAGTGGATGTCATTGCATTATCATCGTCGTGTCATCGGAGGTCTGAGGGTTTTTTTGAGAAAGAGAAAGGGACTGGGGACTGAGAGTGGGACCCGGGACTCTCATGGATCGAGTATTCGTGTACATTCAAGCTCACAGAAAGACTCAAATGACAGTTTTTCTCCGCCGAAGCGGTCCAAGCGGAAGTGGCATCTTCCAGTACCGGTCCCGAACCAGGTATCTTTACTGTGTACCCGTTGTGACCGACGACAGCCTTTTTGTGTGAGTTTTTTCCGTGTGTGTGTTACAAGTGCTAAAAGTCACTTTGATCTCTCAAGCAAAGTGTACTTCGCGCAAAGTTGCTGTAATAAAGTTTCCCAAGCGTCTCTCCCACTCCCCACCCGCGCCTTGGGTCAATGCCAATTTGCCGGTGACCGAAAGCAACGCTCATCATCATCAACACTGGAAGCTTGAAATACCAAAGCACAGGCAAACGAAACTTATTGTTGAAACGATCCTTCGAGACATCGATCAACGCATACAGCACAGGCAAACGAATTATATTGTTGAAACGATCCTTTGAAGCATCGATCAACGCATTTACTTGCCCAAGAGTCAGCATGCCCTTGTCCCCGTCCTTGTAAGACGGTCACAGTTGGGAGGAAATAAACTGGATGCGCTCACAGCGCACTCGCAAGGCAGTAACGGAATGCCAGGCGCCGATGACAGCTACGATGAGCTATGTCTGCCTGGTGATGTTGCGGAACGCTTAGTTCAACGAACCGAAATGCGTGTGGGGCAGGTCCTATCACAATCACAATATGTTCAGACGAACTGTAGGCTTTATGACTTGCCTCGCTTTGAACGAGAAGAGTTGGACGTGGGCGATATGATCGCATACGGAGGTTTAGTCATGTATTCGCCATTAATGCATTCCGCAATGAAAATGAATTAGTTGCTGGTGAAAACAAACACCGAACGTACATTATCAAACACCTCAACCCAAAGTTGGCGCTCGAGCCCAAGAAACTAGTTGTGGGTGCAAAAGATTTAGTAATGGAGGCACATTTCCTCTCGGCGTTGAAGCATGAACATGTCATTGAGTTAAGAGGATGGTCGGCAGCTGGAGTCGCCGGTTTTGCCGAAACTGGTCGAGCTGACGGATTCTTCCTCGTCTTTGATAGGCTGCAAGAGACGCTCAGTAAGAAAATAGCTACGTGGAGAGAACGGTCCAAAGAGAGCAAAGGCTCCATGTTAAAAGCGAATCGAGCCAACGTTCGGATGCAACTGTTTTCTGAACGTCTTCAAAGCGCAATCGATATTGCTGCTGCTTTAGAATACCTTCACGAGAACAGAATTATATATCGCGACTTAAAGGTAAGTTTAATACAGAGGGACCCGCACATGCATTGTCATTATTTTGAATGGCGTACTCACTTTTCATTCCGACCAGCCTGGAAATGTTGGCTATGATCAAACTGGGGTCCTCAAAATATTTGACTTTGGATTGGCCGTCGAACTACCCGCCGGTAGCAATCTTGATTCAACGTTTAATCTAGCCGGTAACACGGGGACAGGTCGCTACATGGCAGTCGAGGTCATCCGCAAACATCCGTACAATGTCAAGTGCGATGTTTTCTCTTACGCTATCGTTTTGTGGGAACTAATGGCTTTATGTAAGCCGTATGACGGACTAGCAGGTCCTCAGGTAAAGGAATGTGTGGCGGTGCTGGGAGAAAGACCTACAATTCCACGCTCATGGCCGACCATTTTGAGGCGCGTGCTTGAAGCGGGGCTGGGCAGACTCTCTAGCCGAGAGACCTCACATGAAAGAAATCAAAGAAGCACTCATCAAGTTACATGATGCTAGCACAAAGCAGAGAAGTCTTTTCAATCAATAATAGCATGATATTGTACGAGACTTTTTTTCTGTTATGTCTTTGTTCAATGGAAGCTTTAGCAAAGAGATGGTATTGCTGATTTTACATCTCATTGAGGATAATGCTAACTTTTTTATATGATTTACAACTCTCAACCATTTAGTGGCGTCGAAGTACCGGTCCGACTCTGTAAGCACTATTGGCTTTTATTTGGTTGGCGAAAACACACAACCGAAAAAAATGCTTATGACAGCTCACATGTTCTTCGCTCCTTTTATTAGAAAACAAACCGCCATACTTGTTGTTATTAAAGCCACAAGATGTATGATGCTGTGGTTGTCGGATTGGGAGGAGTCGGATCCTTTGCATTACGAGCTCTTGCAAAAGCAGCGCGCAGGTGTTGGCAATAGAGCGCTTTTCCAGAGGACATACGCGCGGCAGCTCTCACGGGCACACTCGCATTTATCGGCGCGCATACTATGAACATCCAAGTTATGTGCCGTGGATTGAATATTCCATCGAGCAGTTCAAAGAATTAGAGAGACAGCAGAATGTCTCACTTATTCAGGAATGCGGGACGCTGTTGATGGCTCCAGGAAATCTCGATCAAACTCTTCCGCTGCGTTTACAAGCTTCGTACGACTCTGCTGAAAAATATGGGATAACCGTTGAGCATATGAGCAACTCAACCCTGAGAGCGTTTTCCGCAGTTCAACTACAATAGTGCAAGCCGTGACTACCCTTTGGTAGGGTTGTATGAGCCAGGAGGGGTATTTTGAGGCCTGAACGTATCATGAACGCGGCTGTGAAAGAAGCCGAACAATGCAGCCATATAACAATACGAGAAGATACAACAGTAGTGTCGTACAAAGAATTGGATTCTTGTGTCGAAATTACGTTGAATTTTGGTGAATTCGAGAACGAAGTTATTCAAACAAAGACTTTGCTAATCAGCGCTGGTGGCTGGGCTGGACAACTTCTACCAACATGGTCTCCGCATTTGAGAGTGCTACGACAGCTGTCCGCATGGATTGATGTGTCGAGTGCAAGAGAACCGCATCTGTATGGTTATCAGAATATGCCGACGTGGGTGATGGACACACCTGCGTGGCCTTTCCTCTTACGGCCTTCCCTGTGACTCTGACGATCACGAACACGAACACAAACAATGGCTCAAAAGTGGGGTGCACGGTCGAGACCATTTATTGGAGAATGCTAGCAACAATCCATCCGAACTTTCTCGCTCTGAAATTGACGAAATGGTTTCCGCTTCCCTTTTATCTTACAATCAGTTCCTGCTTGGTCCCAAAGGTACCCAGTTCGCCAAGGCGGTGCCATGCTTGTACACAATGACTCCTGATTCAAACTACCTTATTGGGCCGCTCCGAAGAGGGTCCAAATTTTCGGTGTCGCTGGATTATCTGGTCACGGGTAAGGAAATCTGCGTGTTTGCATCTCATGCTATAATTTTTATCTGCTAACACTGTTGCTTGTTACAGCTTCAAAATGACCCCAGCTCTTGGAGCAATGATGGCCGACTTTGCCCTTGGCAAAGATTTAGAACTATGGCGTTTCGACTTTTGTTCCCAGAACGGTTTGGATAGAGGTAACGCCACGAGCCGCCAATGCTTTGCATACAAAAGCAAGTATATATCTATATGAAATTACGGCTTTCCAGGCCTATTATTTTCACCATGACGCCAAGAGATTTTCCATGTGATAGTGTACATATTTCATGCTTCATCTCGAAACGAAAAAGCTTGATTTTGCTGATTCAGGTGTGCAGTCGGAGATAATCAATGTTGGTGACAAGGCACAGAAGGTGAAAATAACTATTTGCCCCGAGCGATTTCCAGGATGGAGGGCTTTCTCTTAGTAACTCGTAGGTCAAACTCAAAGGAAGTTGATCAAAGCGAAGCGCATTTGCGCGCTCTGGATGATGGGCAGTCGCGGTAGCTACCCTGCAGCGGCTTGCTGAAACGGATACAGCATCGTCACTCCGTCGCGGCAGTGGAGTGCGTCTGGATTCAAGCTCACTATATTCCGCACAACGGATAATATGTCTTCCAATGTATCTTCTTGCAAAGGCCTGCTCACTAGCGAATTTGCCGTGACAATAGTGTTGATGGCGTGGTGAAGCACCAATCTGTTATCGCTGTCGACCACTCGTAGCGCCTCTCGGGGTGTCAAATCAAGCGCCCATTTCAAAATGCGGAATGAGTCGTATAGGAGTAGATTTGTGGCCGTGGAGTCGCCCATTGGTCCATCCGAACACGGCCAGTCCCAGCGATCCCATGGTCGACCAGCAGCACAGTGCAACGGAATCTTCCTCTGCTGTCCTTGCGCATTAGTTCTTCCGGATACATCTGCGCGACCATGTAGCACACCCACGACGGGCAGCACTTGCTGCCTATGGCTATGTGCAAAAGAATATTCTCTCCAACAAAAGGGACGGCAGCAGCTTTGTTGGCATTTTGCAGAAGCGATACAACTTTGGACCAGAAGAAAGCAGTAACAACGTCTTCTCTAGGCCATTCTATCATCGCATCGCTATCGTTCTGAAGCAGCAAGGTGTTGATCTCGGATTCGGCGTAAAATATCAACCGATCGACTTGCCCTTCGCAAGCAATCTTCATCAGCTAACACTTCTACTGGAATGTGACGCATACGGAGAAAATCAATGGACGGATCCATTCGCTTTATCAATTGCGAATCCGCGTCAAAGTTTCCTGTTCAAGAATCGCAAACTCAGCGTATCGGCTTATATCCATGGGTGGGCGAGGACGGCGCACAGGTAATGTGATTGTAGCCCCTGTGCCGCGACCTCCATCTTCCAAGGTCAACAAAGTGCTGACGAAACGAATCCATAGCCAATGCAGTGGCGTAAGCCCCGATGAGTCCTTTTGCATACACCTTCCGGAGCTGCGTCGGCAATTACGGCGACGGTTCTTGGCCGTTCGCCGCGCATAGCGCAAAAGTGCAACGGTATCTCGCCTTGTGTATTTTGCAACAGAGCTGCTTTTCGCTGATTCGGTGAAGTGAGAGAAGCCGCTTCAGCACGCAAGATGAGTTCAATCGTATCCGTGCATCGACCGTGGAATACGGCTGAGTGCAGGGCAGTGTACTGAGGCGATGACAAGAGGGTTTAGCGAGCAGAAAACGAAGAACCGTGACGTGAATCACCTGAGAACTCACCTGTCCCCGAAATCCTGTAAAAACCCGCCCAGCCGAAGATGGGTTATATCTCAGCATGCAATCTACCATGTCGTAAATCTGCCTTTCAACGCGGTTATCATCCTCGAAACCCAACACGGGTGCATAAACGTTCGCTTTGATCGCATAAACTAGAGGAGGTTCCTCATATTCCCTCTATCAGGAACGATGACGGCATCTGGACAAGAACGAACCAAGAGCTCCAAGATCTGCAGTAGATTGGTGCCCTCTTGCAATATGTGTGTTTGGAACCGCCTTCGGATTAATAAGTGAAGCGGGGTAAAACCATCAACATCTTGCAACAAAGTCGCACGCTCGCCCTCCAACTCTTCGTCTTTTGTCAATAACAGCTCGATGACGGAAGTTTCGGTATTATCGCAAACAATTGCTTCGTGCAAAGGAGTACCTCTCGAGTCTAACACTCGTCGGAGATGTTTCGGGCATGCTTCTAGTAAAGAAGAAATACATTCGTAAGGGGCCCCTAATCGACAAGCCAAAGCTAACGGTGTTGGATCAGGAGCATCTTCAAGAGGAGACGGGTCTGACCGCATACGTAGCAAGGCATCATCCCACCTGCCTTGGTTCAATAAGGCTGTAAGAGACTCCGTCTTTTCCTCTTTTCGAGAACCGCAATCATTCGAACGCTCTTCCTTTCGGCGTTTCATCTCAATGTAGCATCTAGTGTCTGTCAATATTTTAAAGACGGTTGATGAGCAACCATTCTCGCTACAATGGTTGCCATTTACTTTATGAACAAAGTTCGATGTTCTCAAAACAGCCTCCGGCTTGCAGGCCAGTCGTTGGTTGTTTTTCTGGGAGGTCCAGTATTTCACGAGCTGTAGAAGACGGTGTCATGCTGTGTCATGTTTTATATAGGATCAAAGTGTACACACGTATTGGATTTCCCTTCAATAGAAAATGGACCTACGTCACTTTCCTTTGTATCGGATAAAAGAACTTCGTTCGGAACCGGTACTCAGATTCCCAGTACGCTGCCAGTACGTTCACAAACCAATAAAAAGCCGCGAACGGCTAGGAACATCCGCCATGGTGAGATCTTCGTAAGCAGTGGAATTGAGCGGAAAATCTAAGTCTTGCTATATTCGTATGTTGAGATGCTAGGGTGAATGCAAGGGATTTTTGATAGCTTGTACGCACTCTCATCAGCCGATAGCGCCTATGTGCCCCTATGCTGACTTGCATCAAAGAAATACATGAAAGGTTGGACGGAACCACGGTAGACGAATAGGTTTGCGTCGGCTTGTTGTCGTCTTCTGGCGCGGTTTGCAGTTTTTATGTTTGAAGGATATCGATTTACAAATGCTGCTGAGCAGGCTATGGTTAACCGGAAATGTGCATCAAGCTATTCCCCTTCAAAACATGAATGCGTGTTTGATGCACATTACGTTTTCAAACCCGTCTGAGCGCTAAACTAATAATTCTGTGGCAAATAGAAAGCTGCCTTTCGAGCATCAAAAAACTGCTCTTACAAACTGAACATAGATCCCTACTTTATTGTTGCTACTTTTCTCTACTCTCCTGCGCGCTTCACGTTTGCACCTAAGCCGTTTCAATGATACCAGCGGCAATTAGCTTCTCAATTTTGCTTCTCATGTGAACATCCTGCATGACCTGTTGTATGGACGCAGGATTCTCCTGTAAGTCTCGAAGAACTTGCTGCACAATAGGATCTGTAATAATGGATTGAATCTCTGGATCCGCCATGGCGTGAGCAGCTTGTTCCTGCTTCTCTTCCGCGGTCATGTTGCGTCGGCCCATTTGGATGGCTGCTTTGCATTTGCTGAGTCCTTCCAAGCACGCTTTGTTGTCGGGTTCTATCGACAGACCCATATTGTAGGAATCCATCGCCTTGTGAAATTCCTTGCGATACATTTCAATATCTCCTTTGCGCGCATAAGCTTTTGTGTACTTTGGGTCAATCGCCAGAGCTTCTTCGATTTGTCGTACAGCTCCATTGAAATCCATAATTTTACAAAGCGCAGCAGCGAGATTGTTTCGAATTGCGGCATTCTTGGGGCTCGTTTGACCGCTTCTTCGTACTGCTCGACAGCCTGCGGCCACTGCTGTGCGCGAAAGAAATCGTTTCCTTTTTGCTTGGCTTCTTCGGCCTTTGCTTCGTCCTGGTACGCCAACTTGTCTGCCTTTTTCTTTTCCAACTCGAGTTTTCAATAAACGCTGTGTGGCGGAATCATACGACTCAACTGTGCTTGGTTGCACATTTCAATGGCTTTTTCCAAGTCGCCTTTCTTCTGATAAGCCTTGGCCGCTCGAGCATACGCTTTTGCGCGATCCTCAAAGGCTGCACGATGCTCTTTTCCAACTTCGACCGCTTTCAAGCACGCCTCAATACATTGATCGTATTGCTTACTTGTCAAGTACACCGCAGCTTTGTTGGAATGAAAAGTCATGTTGGTGGGGTCGATTGCAATTGCCTGGTCGTAAGCCATCAAGGCCTCGTCAAACTTTTTCTCTTGGTACAATTCATTGCCTTTCTTTTTCATTTCATTTGCTTCCTTTTGTTTTTTTTCTCGGCACGTTCTTCGGGCGATAGCTGTGACCAATCTTCCTCCGGTTCAGGTTCTGGAACAGGTGCTGGAGCAGGAGCCGGTGCTGGCTCATCGTCGTCGGGAGACACCATCATGAGTGAAAAGAGTTTCATCATTTTTGGGTCCTGCAAAACACTCTGCAACAATTCCGGGTTGGACTGAACGAGACTAATTTTCGCCTGCACATCCGGATCTTGCAACAATACCGCCAACCGCGGATCACGAGCCATGTTCGACATCATCTCCGGCCCAAACAAACCCGAGAGGTCCGGATCCACCTTGTTGCTCCTTTTAACCGACTCCAGTCCCTTTGTTAACGCCGCGTCGCTTGGAGCAATCTTCAATCCTTCTTCAAACGCGGCAATCGCATCGTTGTAACGCTTGAGAGCATGCAGAGCCGCTCCCTTTCGAGAATACCCTTGACAAAGGTCGGATTCAACGCAATACACGCATTCGCGTCCTCCAAAGCATTGGGGCATCCTCCTTGGAAAGGTACGCCGCACTGCGGTTGCTGTAGTAAACGTGATTGGATCCGTCGAGGCGGATCGCGGCCGAGTATTCCTCAATAGCTTTGGTAAAGTTTCCCGCTTGTAAAGCGGTGTTGCCGAGTGCTTTGTGCTGAAATACAATACAGTGAGTTAGAGGGTAAAGTAACAGTGATAGAAACGAATGATACGACTTACCTCTTCCGCGGTCGTCATGGTCGCGTCTATTCAAAAAATAAAAGTCTTCTGGGATGAAAATGAGAAGAAGGCGGCGGATGCGCTTCGTGAAAAAATCAGAGCTGCGCGGCTACCGTACTTTGCGTTCCACGTGGAAAGTGAGCAGATATGAGAAATACCGCTACGATTGCGCAACCACTAAGCATAGAACGAGCTTACATCGTCAGCGCTCGCGACCGGCAGTGGCGTGATCGCCATGCGATTATTTTGTTGCCAAGCACATTATATTTTATTTGCTCATCATTCAAACTCTTCTCTCGAGTGTTCTTATCCCAAACGAGAAGAAGAAAAAAGGAACGAAGCAGAAATACGCTCCTGTTTGATCACTCTGAGATCTTTAACAATTGGAGAACAGAGCATTTGAAATAGCGGAGATTTCTTGTCTTATAATAAAGAGAAAATGTCAAACGCCCAACTTCCTGCCCACAGCGACAATGCGGACGAAGAACTAAGTCGCGTTCAGTTAGCCTTGAGTGCTGTTTTCTCCGCCGATTCCAGTCAATCCTCGCAAGAGTGGTGGTCACAGCGACAGCTAGCGGACCGGTATCTTGTTAGCTTCCAATCGAACCCAATTTCGTGGATGGTGTGTGATCAATTATTGCACGACGAATCCTCGGATGTGCAAAAGCGCTTCTTTGCCGCACAGACCTTGCACACCAAATGCCGCACGGATATTCATCAGCTTCCTGTCGAATCTTTACCGTCTCTGCGTGATTCGTTGTTGCAACATCTACAAAAGTATGCACAAGGTGACGCTTTGACGACTCGACTCGCACTCTGTATTTCGGCACTCGCGGTACAAATGAATTGGTGTACCATTGTCAGCGACTTGCTATCAAATCCATCACCTCTTGCTCTGGTAATATTAAAAGTCTTGCCCGAAGAATGCGCTTCTCGGCGGCTCTATGTGGATGATGGGTATCGATATGCCATGCGTGATCATTTGGTGGCAACGTCGTCGACTTTCTTTCAATACCTACAAACACAACAACCGACCCATGTACTTCAAGTGCTTCACACGTGGATTCATTATGTTCCCATTCGACCGGATACTTTGGCGGAGACGGCTCTATTGGCGGCTTCAGTGCAAGCCCTGACGCAGGCTGATTTGATGGAGGCTGCGACGGATGTGGTTGTCGAAGTACTTCGGATGTACCCAAGCCATCAATATGGAAATGAATCGTTAGTCCAAGTCATGCTTCCTCTGTTATTCCAGCTTCCACTGGACGAGGCCCTGGCGTCCGATGATGAAGACGTTCAAAGAGCGTACTGTCGAGTCATTACCGAAATGGGGAGTCGTACATGAGCCTGGTTCTGTCCGAACAACCTGTCACAAACTTGGTGGATGGAGTGTTGAAATGCTCGCAAGTGGCCTCTCAAGACATTTCCAGTATCACGTTAAACTTCTGGTACCGACTCGTCATGGATCTCGAAGCGATCCATCCCTTTGAATGGCGACAAGAGCTGATCGACATTTACAATCCGCACATGCTCCAACTCATTGACGTCTGTGTCAACCATCTCATGAAATTCCCTGATGATATTGATGAAATGGCCGAAGACCTGGTAGAAGATATCAATCGGCATCGATTTTACGTTGCAGAGACAGTAGAGGATTGTTGCCGTTTGTTGGGTGGCCACAGTGTGCTCCACAAAATTGGTACTGCTTTACATCAACAGGTCCAACAATATCAACAACAATGGCAAGGTATTGAGTCGAGCTTGGCTTGCATCTGCGCCATTCATCGATTCGTCCCAAGTGACGAGAATGAGTTTCTTCCTTTTGTCTTTGAGATGATGTCACGCCTACCGATGAATATCCGGCCTCTGCGATACACGTCGAGCAAGATAATAGGCAAATTTGCCTCGTGGTTGGCGGCGCATCCTGAGTTAACCAAGCCGCTGCTTCCGTTTCTTGCGCAAAGTTTGACGGACAAAGAATGTGCACCTCGGCGGCTATTGCGATTAAGGAGCTGTGTGGGTGCTCAAACCAGGGATTTGCCATATTTGAACCTGTTCTGCAGCTGTATTCAGAAGTTGCCGGGAACCTACAGCTCGCCGATGAGCTCCAGGTTCTTGAAGGAGCCTGCACAGCAGTGTCTCGGGAGATATTCGATACAAGAACTACCGACGTTTCTCATTACGTTTCACGGTTGACACAACCTATTTTGATGCGCTTTAGTGCTGCGGTAGCGGATCAACAAGCATCGCCAAGGCGAAATCTAATTCCTGAGATTGATCGGCTTACCGTTGTCATACAGTTCCTCAAAGTTACACATTGTTCTCCAAACCCAATGCTGGACTTGATAAAGGCGCAATGGAATTTGCTGGAGGCTGCCTTTAATCGCTTCCCGGAAGACAATATGTTGGCCGAGAAAATATGCCGTATGCATAAACACTCTCTTCGATCTGTTGGATCAAATACATATGCTCCCATGCTGAGCCCACTATTGAAAACGATTGTGCTCAGCTACGAGCGTTCGCGCCAATCGCCTTACCTTTATTTGGCCAGTATCTGCGTCGCTGAATATGGCCAAGACCCTGCCTATACCCAACCCTTTTCGATACAGTGTATGCCCTTTCGAACTCGACTTTTGCTTTTCTACGAGACTTGGAAGATATGACCAACCACCCGGATGTTGTGGAGGAATTTTCTATCTTATGGGAAGGGTGACAACCCATTGCCCTGACTCGCTCAGTGTCAGTCCACTACTTCATTCCCTTTTGCAGTGCGCAGTAGTAGGAATGCAGCTGGAACACCAAGGGCAAACAAAGGAACACTTCGGTTTCTTGATGATCTCATATCATATGCGCTTTCACTGCGCGAGCAGAATAAAGCAGAGAGTAAGGCAGCGTTGGACCAAGCTCTCTCGCGAAGGCCAGTCGATCGTAAACAATCTAGCAAGAGCTGTAATCGGTGATCTCCCCGCCTACAATGAACGCCAGATTCCGGAAACATTGTGGAAACTCAACCTTTTAACCCTCAGATGCTTTTGCAATGGCTTGCTGGCGCTTTTCAAGGTGTCGACCGCATTCCAGAACGCCCCAAGGCTGAGTTCATGGCCGCGCTGAGCAAGGGATTGCCGTTTGAGGAATTCAGCATCGTAGTAAGAGCCTTTCAAGATGCATGCGGAAAAGAGCGCCGTTCGTGGGCACACAATTAACTCGCATAAGACTATAGCTGCTAACATCATCGTAATTATAAATCAAACGAACTCCGTGGTTCCAAAGTCAGGTTCAGACATATTGCGAGTGTTAGGCTTTTGCATATTATTATCGTATACTTCCGACATGAACATAGTTCACTAGCGATTCTATTTGTTCTATGACCGCTGCGTCGGGAGTTCAACTTCTCCTTCCTCCTCATCCTGTTCTTCCGCCAATATCTTTTCCATTTCTTCCGGAACAGCACCCGTGTTTGCTCCGCCGTGATGTGCATCCTCCTTCTTACCCTTCTTTCCCCAAAAGTTCATTACCATTGACGCCACACTCACAAATAAACCTGCCGATTGCACCGCATTCAATGCATGACCGTAAAAGTAAATACTAGCCACCAGTGTCGTGACTTTCCGAGCCAGTCCGATAATACTGCAAGTGAGAGCGCCAAACTTGGCAATCGTCACAAAGATAAAGACTTGACCCAACGCGCCACTCAAGCCGAGCGCCACCAACAGAAAACCCATTTCTTGAACCATTTGCAAAAAAATGTGAAGTTGATTCAAAACAAGCAATCCAACTCCTGCAAGAATCGTTTTTCCCAGTTGAATGTTGTACATGAGATCAAATGGTTGGACGGAATGCACGCTCATGAGCTTGTCTTCGTACGCCCCGGTCCCTCCGTCGAAACACAAGGAAACAAACAACAAGACAATACCAATCATTTGTTTCGGCGACGCATCTGCCTCGGAACCATTCTTGTGCTTGGAATCCCTCCTCCCATGAACATGGCGACACCCAGTACAATCATGACAACATTGACGTATTTGCGTGCAGGATAGCGCTTTCCCATGAGAGTGCCCATTAACATGACTGGAACAGGTTTACAGCTTTTGGCTAGCACTTGGATGGGGTAAATGACGTAGCTAAGTATGATATTGGGTGAGTTTGACGTGAGCACACTTTGCAAATGAATACAGGATCATACAGAGCCAACAACGTACCGCAAGGATCGGACGGAACAAAAGGTGCTCCCCATACTCGTCAAACCCAATATAGCAAATCGTCCGGGAGGAATCGTCGTTGGTGTCTCGTCTCGTACATAACGACCCGCAGCAGCAGTGATCGTATACAGCGCCGAAGTCACAAACAAAAAAGACAATTCGTGCAACTCACGTCCTCCAGACGTGGTGTACTCGAGCAACAAACCGTAGCAAACAAAGGAAGCCATGATTCCAAAAAGCACACAACCAGCCAAATAACATCAGGTGCATGACTTGTTGAATGCTCGTGGTGAATTTCCGGATGCTCCGGTGGCGGTAACCTGGCATGAATATTGTCGGAATAATGCGATTCCGGATGATGCTGCGGATCATCGTGATAGGCAGTCCGCGGCGGATGAAGCGGATCTTCGTGTTCGTCCTCGGCTGACTCGGAGTGTTCAATCTCCAGTTTTCTAGCAAAATCCAGTTCATTTTGTACAGTCTGCGTGAGCGGTTTCCGAGGTTTGGAGGCGTTTGCGGCGCCTCCTGCTGTGATCACTTTGACGGAAGGCATTGCAGTGCTTGCTTATAAGTGATAGTAGCGAATGATTCCAGCGGCTGAGTCAAAAGGGCGTAATGTCTGCAAAAGTCGAGTATCTAATTTACGCAGGATACGCTGATTCCTTCGTAGTGTGCTCGAATTTGAATGAATGAATGAATGAATAGCTGATAACAAACAAGCAACGTCGCTTTGTGATTGCTTGTTGCCTTTTTTCATTCAGCCGTGGCATTGGCGTCGCTCCGTCTTCCGGGCACCACGCCCATCGTTTCAAACGGTCCACGTGGAGAATGCTGGTGCGATAGAAATGATAAAAGTAGACATTTTGACCTTAACAGTCCGGTACCGTACTAAAAAAGCTTCGTTCGAGCCGTTTTGCAGTCGTAAACAAAAAAAAATGTTTCGCCCTGCCATCAGCGTCACGTGAAATGAAAGATCACGTCGACAATTCGAATTCCGGGGATCCTGGACTGCTTATAATGTAATCAACGAAAGCTCTAGATTATTCAACAATCATAAAGACAGATCTCAACCATGAAGGAACCGCAGAATCAAGCCGACTTTTGGACTTTTCCGGTCTCTCGCTAGACGAAAAGATCGCCCTCTCGAAAAGCCCCGAGAAGCGCCATAAAGCATCGATCCCTATCAACAAGGTCACCAAGGAACAAGTACTCAAAGTAGAACCAATGAAATGGTGGGAAGAGCTTATCTGCATTCTTTTTCTTGCATTTGGTGTACCCAATGGAGCCATTACGATTCCGATCGTTACGGCACTCCTCGGATATTTCGTTTTGGGTAGCATTTCTCGCGCTTTTTTGTACCTGTTGATGGGTCTGCTGCCTCTTGCTATTCTACCGCAATCCTTTGTCCCCGCAACGCTTCATAGTCAGCTCGCGGATCTCATTGCCAAGTACTTTTCCTTCCGCTTCGCGTATGAAGATTCTATCATGACGCACGATCCCAGCGTAGCGAATCCGAACAAACGGCCGCAAATCTTGGTCGCACCTCCTCATGGAGTCTTTCCGTAAGTTTGTGAAACGGGAAAACGGTGGAAGTTTACATTTTGTTATCGACCGACTTACCCTCTCCTCCTCTTTTTTTTCAGGTACGGCAATATTCTGAGCATGCTCGCCTGGCCGAGTCTCTCGGGTCATCACTTTATTGGTCTTGCTAGTAGTGCTGCGCTCCGACCTCCCTCTTTAAACAGATTCTGCGCAGTATAGGAGTTGTCGATGCGGATCGGCATACGGCACAGAAGCAACTCGAGCAGTATCCGTACACGATTGGAATTTCGACGGGAGGAGTTGCAGAAGTGTTTGTGCATGGAGACGAGGAGGTCATTTTGTTGAAGGAACGTGTGGGTTTGATCAAGTTGGCATTGCGCACTGGTGCTGATTTGTGCCCCTGTTACGTCTTTGGGAATACGCAGATTCTGCATTCTTGGTGGTTCAGTGGAGTCGAAAGTCTTAGTCGAAAGTTGGGCTTTGCCATCATTATCATATACGGACGCTTCTACTTGCCCATCCCTCTTCGTATACCGATCTTTGGGGTCAAGGAAAAGCGATTCCGACGGAGAAATGTGAAGATCCGTCGCCAGAACTCATCAAAAGTACCAGGATAAACTGATCGCTGCAATGCAGGAACTCTTTGACAATCACAAGGCGCTTTATGGGTGGGAACACAAGACGTTGATTATTCAATAGATTTTTCATTTTCACCTATAAGAAGTAGAAAAGAAAGTCGAAAGGAAACTCTGTGTTCAATATACCTAGTTAATCGTCACGTCCGCCCATGAAAAGATCCCAGAGAGTGCCGATGATGTTTGATCCGCTATCTTCGGATACGGAATCCGCGAGCCCTTCGGTAGCGGTCCCCTCGTCAAAGCTTGAAAAGTCTTCACTGGAGAAATCATCACCTTTGAGCTGTCCGTCATCAAATGTCGGCTCATTGTATTCGGTTGACGAGAATTCAGAAGCACTGAATGTAGGCTCGGATGAAGATGTCGAGAATGAATCTTCAGTAGCAAAAGTACTATTGTCGCTATCAACACTTTTAGCGCCATTGTCTTCGGGGCGACGTCTCCAAACAGGCTCGACGGCGAGTTAGGATCGCCGTCGTATCCGCTCGTAGCAACCGTCGCTGCTCGTTCGGACTGAACCGAGGCATCTGCCGCGGCCACGGCATCGACGGAACTCTCATCACCCGACGCATCTGCATCACCAGCAGCATCACTGCTGCCTCCTCCTCCCACGCCTATCGGTATACCGATGCCAGGACCACCCGACGGAACCCGCCGAGCAATTTCAGCAATCATTCTATCCGGCGGCATGCCTTGGAGCCACACACGACCAGGTCCTTTCAATGAAGTGACAAATAGACCTTCTCCTCCAAACATGGCGTTCTTGATTCCAGGCATCATTTGTACATCGTAATCAATCGTTCGTTCAAAGCGACTATACTACCCGACGAAACACGTAACGTCTCGCCCGGTTTGAGATCTTGAATAATCACAGTGCCGCCACCTTTACTAGCACATCGCCCTCTCCAGATAACTTTTGCAAAATGAATCCTTGCCCCCGAAAAATCCCGCTTTCAAACTCTTTGTAAATTCCATGTCAATCTGTACACCAGGATTGCTCGCCAAGTACGCTCCTCGCTGACAAATTAGTGTCTGTTCCGGTAGCTCCTCCAATGACAGTCGTATTATTTTGGAAGGAAAATCCGTTCCGAGCGCAATCGTTCCTTTGGTGTCTCCTCCATTGTAGCTAAAGTCGGTGAGAAACACATTCTGCCCCGTCATCCATCGGGTAAATGCTCCACCTTCTCCGAGATTTGTATCCATTTCAATGCCTTGATGAAGGTGTAATAAACAATTGTAAAGGTGAGCACATTATTCGAAAGGGCTCTCACAAAGTCGACCTCCTCTCGTACCTTCTGTCATGTAGATCATAGAACCTGATTCCGCACGCAGTTTCTCGCCTTTTCGAAGTTCGACAGTGACTATTTGCGACTCCTCTCCTTCAATTTTGGCTGCTACTTGTAAATCGATCTTTTGGTGGACAGCTGTGCTTCGGGGCGAGGTGCAGGAACTGTCGAAAAGCAGCGCACGTCTGTCTCGACGAGTCGAGGACGAAGCCGTCGACACCGAGATGCGATTCGCAAAGAAGATCGGAATGCTGTGGATGGAAGCATCTTCTCGTATACAATATTCCTATTGTCTTTGCACTTACTACGAGTACTTTTATAATTGTGAACAAGTTTGGCTCACATTCGCTTCCGCAACAATCTGCGTACATTTTGTTCATTCTGTCATGTTTTGCGCTTTGCGCTTGATCACGGGTCTGTACGCCATCCCGCACAATGATGACGTCAGAAAACGTTTCGTTTCCATTGCACTTATATTTCTTTCACATACTTTTGCGAGCCGGCTCACAAACGAATGAGGTCAAATAACAATCTTCGTCCATGATCAAGGAACGAGTCTCTAGAGTGTTCCCTCGAACACCAACAAACAATTTACAAGTATATCCACTTGCTTTCCTCACAAAACTTTTGTAAAAAATAGGGACGAGCAGGCTCAGAGAACAACGTCAATCTTCGCACAGGATCAAGAAGCGAGTCTGGTGCACGACGCGCACGAAGCGAGTCTGGTGTGTGTCGCGCACCAGCAAACAAACGTTTCTTGATCCATGGTCCACGTCACAAAAAGGCGGGAAAACAATACTCTAAAAAATGTAACTTCGATTGAAACAAGCGCTTCTCTTGTTGAAACGGACGATGCCCAATATGTGTGGTATTCGTTTTGCGGTGAACGCACAATGTTCAAAGCAGACCTACCCAGAGAGGTGGTGGTTAAGACAATGGAGGCGCACCATGGCCACGGTGAGCGTATTGAAGAAGGAAAACCGCAAAAGAAGATGTAGCGAGACTACGAAGCAAGGCAGCTATATCACTTCTTTATTTCTTTCCGCTGCTTCGCATGACGACGACTCAGACGGATAGCATGGACGACGGAGCATGAATGCAAGGAGCCTGCGGCATGGTTCCCATTCAGTATAAAACATTCTGTATTGAAGAAACGTTACTAGATGTTATCAATGTCTTTTATTTGAAGCGTGTCAATTCCTTGACCAGAGTAGCATCTCTGTTTGGTTCACTTAGTTAGCTAGGTTAGTTGTTCTTGGCGTTAGGCGACCCTCCATACCGGTCCGACTAATAATGAAAGCGATTCTCATGTAGTGTGTACCGGTCAACGCCGGCGCGACCCGACAGGCGATGAACGCGCCAAAGCGGGAAAATTTGAATGCCATCAAACGTGTCATTTTTCGCTTTCACATCCCTGCATTACCCACAATTTCAAAGAGTGAAAGAAAGAAGGCAAGAAGCTGTTTCTCCATCCACCCGTCAGAAAATGCTCACACATGAAGCCGATGCGCAGCGAACTGGTATGGTTATCAAAACCTCCAATATAGACGAGGAAATGTCCGAAATTTCAAGTGAAGTGGGGCGCCCAGATGTCGTGTACCGATACTATGCTCGACGCGGAGACGTGTACTGGGATTTTATGCTCTTAATCGCAAAAGCGAGTAGCGAAAGATACTCTTGGCAGTTTCAAGCACGACATGCCAAGTGTGCATGGTGCCCGGTTTGTAGTGAGCGTGTTCCGTTCACCATGAAGGACCATTCGCATGTGATCAACCACATGGAAACATATCATGCAAAACATGTGATAACGAGACTAAGAAAACTAGAACAAGCCAGAGTGAAAAAAGAAATGAAAAAGGCGTCCGAAGCAAGGCAATTATCGCTTTTGAATTTCTTCCCCGTTGTGTCGCAAGCCGATGCAAAGGTTAAGAAAACTCGGACGTGGTTTACCTACATTCCATGTAATAGACCCATTTGCTAGCCGTCACAACTTCTCTATAAACTTATAGAAATTCATATGAAAGAGGTTCATTATTTGATAGAACTCTCGATGGAAGTTTTCGCAGACGAAAAGTGTAATAACGAGAAAGCACTCGCAAAACTAATTGCCTCTAGTTCTCTCTATTACCAAATTTTGGGAACATAGGGTGCCAATGATTCGATTGGAACCGCTTCCAATTCAGCTTTTGGCGTATTATCGTTCTTGTACAAAAGAATAGGCACACTCCCACCTCCATACTCGGTCCAAATCGATCGCGCCACTGCAGCAGGAGTATGCAAAGACCAAACTGATCAACGAGAATCACCGCCGTGATTTGCTCCAATTGTTTGGAGACCAAGGTCCACAACTGACAGAGAGCATCTTGACTGGATCCATACTCGACGGCCTTGAGAGCGCATGCGCTCACCACGCGATGAATACCATCATCGACTTTGATGAGTGCCGCGGCACCGTAGCGCATGGGATGGACTGCGTCGCGAGTATCACTCTTGGCAGCTTGCAATGCAGTATTCCACAAATTCAGAATATCTTGCTGCGCAACATTTCCTACCAAATGCCCCGAGAATTGATGCTGAGACGACAATGATTGTCCAAGCTCCAATTGCTGTTGAATATTCAATCGATTGTACAAGGACGGTCGGGGAACAATTCTTGCATACAGCTCACCCACGGCTTGAAGACGAATCTGCGGATTGCATGACAATCCTCGTTTGCGTCTCACTGAGATTTTGTCCCGACAGAAATTCGCGACACAAACATCCCGGCGAAATGGGGACATCGGCGTCGGAAACAATGTACACGGCAGTAATCAAGGGCCGTGTCGACTGATCCGGGTATTGCAGAATGTACTGCGCACACGCGGCTCGTTCCGCACAAAGCGTATTGGTCAAACTGCCGTACGATTCCACGTTGGTGCCAAAAATGAGTTCCTTTCGTTCCATCACTAGAATGGCAACGACTCGGAATTGACTGAGCGGCGGCTTGCTGAGACTCAATCGAAGTGAATGCGCTTTTTTCAGTAGTTGGTAGTCATCTTTACCGTCATCATGTGTTGGTGATCGCCATGCAAAGAGGCACGAGGCGACAAAGAGAGCGGATGAAACGAGGAGAGTCGATGACGACGAGGAAGAAGAAGAATTCATTTTGTGTTTGTATACTATTTGTGAAGGAAAACTAAAAGAGTAAACGTGTCGGTTGGATCTTTTCCTAATGACAACAAGATCAGCGACCAAACTATGATAATCCTATCTATTGTTTGTTACTATTTGCATCGACCATCATCGTCTTCTCTCGCATCAAATCTTTCGGCGTCGACGGATCTCTGCGTTGGTACATTCTTCTATCAATGTCGCAACGGTTTAATGACGGTTTTGATAATCCAGAACCTCGAGAGAAAAGCGTTTTGGAGGACCGCCGAACTCGTCCGCGAAAACGCAACACGAACTTGCGCTCATCGTCGTCAAGCAGTTTTATGGACGGTAACAAAGATCCAGATTGCGATCGTTTGATGTATGAAATGATTAAAATCCAATCTAATAAATGTATTGAATGAACGGGCTCACTATTTGCGATACCGCGGCGGCACCACCACGTTCGATTTGCTTTTATCGAGCGCACACAAACAAACGAAACTCGGCAGGCTGTAGGCGTGTGCCGAAACAACAGCAGACAAGGGAAACAAAAGGAATCATATCATCGTCCAGTAGATAATAATACAGCAAGCTATTTTGTAAACTGTGGAGAACTATGATCGATTTTAGCCGGACGCAAGTTTTCACGTGCGAGGTCCGCGACCAAAGTGGGCGCACGAGCTCACGAGGTCTTTCGCGCAAAGCGATCCCGGCGAAAATGTTCCGTCGCTCACTCGCGCAATGCGATTTCATACAATTTTACCGTTGCTCTCCTTTCTTCTTCTTCTTCTTCTTCTTCTTCTTCTTCTTCTGCTTGCCAAGTGCAATCAACTGTAACATTCCTGTTCTTTTCTTTTCTTTTCTATTCTTGAAACAAATTTGAAACAATCATGAGAGACGTCAAACGTCTTTGTGTGCTCATTTCCGACAAGGCTGGTTGCGAGTACGCCGAGAACGATCCTCCGGCGGACATTGGACAGCATCTCCGGCGCGCTGGATACGACATTGATGTCGAAGTCGTGTCGTTGACGCCTCATAATTATGCGCGAACGCTGATTGCTTTGGCGCGGCGCTTTGAGAATAAGGAAATTGACTGTTTCGTCAATTTGTGCGATGGTGCCTGGGACGAGCCGTCGGTGGGCATTCAAGTGGTCGAGTAAGTATGGATACTGCTGTTGCTGTATTCTATTATTATTCACAATGTCCCTCATACTTTGTATTATTAGTTTGCTCGAAAACAAACTCAATCTTCCATTTACGGGTGCGGGAATGTCCTTTTTGAGCCGACTCGTACTGAAATGAAGCAAGTTGCAATTGCGTGCGGTGTCAACGTTCCCGCGTGGCGTTTTGTTTACAATGAGCAGGATTTGACCAATTTTTTGAAGGAATACAACGAGACCCCGCCACTTGAGTTCCCGCTCTTGGTCAAGCATTTTCCAGCTACGCCAGTGTCGGGCTCACGAAAGAGTCAAAAGTAAACAACGTCCAGGATCTCGAAACACAGTGTCGACGAATGCTCCAGAAATACGGAGGCTGCTTGGTGGAAGAATTTGTCGTCGGGCGTGAATTTACGATCCTTGCTGCGCAAGAACCTGTCGTCAACACTGACAAGATTGCAGTAGTGGCTTATGAGCCCGTCGAATGTCACTTTGGGAAGGGAAGATTTCAAACACTACAGCTTGAAGTGGGTCGACTACGAAAATATTGCCTGGGAAACTGTAGGAGAGAAAGACCCCGACTTGGCGGAGCGCTTGAAAACCTTGGCTCGGAAAGTGTTTGCATCTATCGGGGACGGGGCTATGGGCGACTTGACGTTCGATCGGATCCGACGGGTCAGAAACTCGTCTTTCTGGAAATCAATCCCAATTGTGGCGTCTTTTATCCAGAAGGATTTTACGGGTCGGCCGACTTTATTTTGGACAAGGTGGATCCGATCTATGCACATGCGAAATTCATTTTGGACCAAGTCGAGGTCGCTCGTCGTCTCTGGGAACAGCGCAATTCGAACGCGTCCGAAGCGCGCTATGATCCTCGCCGCGAGTCGTGGGAATTTTTTCGACCAAGAACCTGGAACCCGGTGATCTCATCTTTTGCCTTGAGGAGAAGCCCATGCATGCTGTTTCCAAGCAGCATGTGCTGAAAAAGTGGCAAAAGGACGACGTGAGTGAGAAGGGAGACTTTGACGTGCGCAACTGGGATAACTTTGGGGCATACTGCTGGCCGATTTCCGATGAATTGTTTGGGATGTGGTCGCCGGAACCGGCCGACTGGCGTCCTATCAATCACAGTTGCGATCCAAACTGCTGGTTGGAAGCTGGTTCGGGTTTGAATGTTGTTGCTCGCAAGCGCATTTCGATTGGAGACGAGATCTGCATGGACTATGCCACGTTTGTGGGCTACTTTCCTGATATGAAGCCATTCACGTGTGGTTGCGAGTCCCCGGGTTGCCGTGGAACCATCACGGGTCACGATATTCTCAAGGTGGACCTAGCTCGCAAGTATTTTGGTCACATGACTAGTTACACCACCACCAAGGCGAAGGAATACCATGGTCATGAGTTGACTGGGCCTGATGGAACGAATGGTCTCGTGGTCGAAGTATAAACAAGCTACTAGAAATTTTAGCTGATACTGCATCCTTTAATAGCGCTCATGCTTCATGAAGCTTGAGTCTATTAAACGTGTATAGGCATAGCCAAGACCGACTATTGCTGCGGGTCAGTCTGATTGGAGGAGCTAGTCTGGTTATTCGGTAGTGTCTGTTCCGGAAAATATCTTTCTCGATATTTGGGATTCAATTGTATGCGCTTCTCGTGACTATTGTGATGACCAAGACAGGATGCATTCACTCCAAATTTGGCTTCCAACTGCTCGGCCAGATCTTCGTCTTCGAGAGAAGCCTCGATATAGGTCAAGGACGGATGCTGTTTTACAAAATCACGTATATTCTGAGCATGCCATTCATAGAAATTCACCAGACCCTGTTCCGAAGATCTCTGATTCGGAAATTTGTCGCATCTTCTCCACTTGCGGAGAAGGTCTCCCTTTTCCACTGCGCAATACTTTTACTCCAAGCCGTGCTGTTGCGCGTCACCAAGAGAATCGTCGCCTTCGGATAGGCCGCAACAAACTCGTCGAGCCCGTGCACCGACGGGTAATAGCAAGGCGTCCCACGAGGATGTCCCAAATCGCTCCACACTTTGTAATTTCCGCAGTCCTGTAGCGGAGGACGACCGGCTTGAACATTGTTCAAAAGCAGTGCCCTATCCGCATTTGTTTTTGACGGTGTGTCGTGCCAATCGTGTTGGCAAACGTATGGGCCGTCCAGATTTTGCCACAAATGAAATACCGGGAGATGCTGGTAGTGCCACTTTTCGGGAGAGAAACATGCAAAATAGGGTAGGGCACTTTCAATTGATCCAGCGGGTTGCTGTCATGTGAACTTTGTAACGCGGCATCGCTCTGACGGGAAGAATTGAAGGCTCCCTTTGGAATGACACTAATTTCAGGCTCCCATCCATGCGCGCTTTCGGTGCCCTCGGTCACTTGAAGAAACAAGACTGCTGACCGAACCAAGAGTATAAGAATCAGCGCGAACACAAAAGCACGAAGCCGCCGCGGAAGCCCCATGCTCCAATTCAAGAAAAAAGGAAAATAAATAAATTATGACCTCGTCCGAAGGAATGAAGGCGCTGCGTTTCACCACCTCTCGTCTCTTCGGTACCAATTCAGATACTTACTACTTCTTGCTTTATATAAGAATTTACTTAAGGACACCATGTCAGAAGAACAATCGTCGGACACCCAACAACCGTTTATTTAGACGTATTTTGTATCTCGTTTGGAGTACGAATGACAACGCTACTACAATCGACAAAATTTTGAGGTTCGGCCGGCGTTTCTTTGCCATGTTCGAACGCGCCACGCGGACCTTCCGTTGGCTGCCGGAACGATGCGCAATGCGCGATGTTTGAATGCGCAATGCGCGCTGTATCTTTCGACGCACCGCAACTTTGAACTTTTTTTGTCTTCTGGCCATCATTCCTTCTGCATCGCTCATCACGTTTATCACCTCGTCATTATTATCTCGTAATTGTATGCTCTAGATAGGCGCTGAGAAGATGACGATTGTATTTGTGTCGCCACTCGCTTTCGCATTGGTCCTTTCGTCGCACGCCTTTCAACCGCTGCAAACTCGGCAAAGGACTCTCCTTCATCATTAAAGGCGCAACCCAGCGAAAACTTGAAGTTTTTCTTGACGGGTGCTAAACCCAAAGTACCTGTGTATGCGGATAGTGCTGCGACGGATGTGTTCAGCGGCGATTCCGCAATTCCCGAATTTCAGCCCGAAACTCTAGACGTTGACTCGATTATTCCAGAGGCTGTCTATACGAGTGCCGCCGAAAATGCTGCGCGAACCACAGAAGCCGTGCAGCAAGCGACGGAAGAACTGCGAAATGGCTTGGAAGCGGCAGCACAATCCATCGACACGGAGGCATTGTTGAAAAGTAGTCAGGACGTGGCACAAACTTTCCGTGAGGGCCTGCAAGGCATGCAGAGTCAGTTTGCGTTGGATTCTTCCGTCTTGGAATACTCGCCGCAGACAGTCCAGAAAATGGCACAAAATCTGCGTGATAGTTTCCAATCTCTGGCAGGTGACAGTGGTGGTTCTTCGGATGGTACCAATGCCCCGCTTCTTTGGGAATATGTCAACAACAATCTCCAAAAGGTGAATATTCCCAAACTCGAACCCGCGCTCAAAGGAGCGGTTGCCTTTCCGGAAGCAGCATTCCAGGAAGTAATGAAACAGCTCGGAGAGCTTTCCACTCAGCCGAATTGGGAAGCCGAGCAATATCTCAATGTTCTCAACAAGGAAGAACTCAAGGGCTGGTATTGGGGTGCGTTCTTTACGCTCATTGCCTTGGGATATTTGCCCGCGTTGCAAAACTTTCGCATGTTTGGGGATTCGTCACCGCCGCAGATGAATGAGATCTTGAAGGAAATGGAGGAAATGAAGGCAGAAAAGGAAAGTCGCGATCGTGATTTGGAGGAACTGAGAACCGAAATGAAACTGTTTTTGGACACGGTTCAGGAGGTCGTGCGCTGGAAGCGGAACTGGCCGAAGAACTGCAAGTCGCGAAAGAGACGAATGCGGCACAGGCCAAGCAGATTGAGGTTTTGCAAGGAGAAAATGTACGTCTTGATTTTCGTTTGATTGTGTCTGACAATTATTCTCTCTCACGTTTGCGTTTACACTATTCTTTCTAGGAAAAGCTTCGAGAGCAAATCAAACAACTAACCGTTGCCGTCTCAGAGCTTAAAGCAAGCTTGGACGCTATGACAAGTATGAAAAGGAACACTCCGAATCATTCTATGCAGCACCAGAGGAAGCCGTTGTTTCCCAGCCCAGTGCGCCGGCCCCGAAAAGTCAAAAGTAGCGAAAAAAGCGGTTGAGCACGTGTCGGAAGAAGCAACAATGGAAGCGGCGGCCCCAGAAGCTGCTCCAAAAGCTTCTGAAGAAAAGACCAAAAGACGACAACAATGAAAAATCGGAAACAAAGAAGGCGCCCAAAAATCCGCGGCTGCAAAGCCAAAGTCCGTTGAGATCGTCAATAACGGTGTGGACTGGAGTAGGTTTACTGTTTCGACTTTAACCCGAAAACGGCGCAAGAACTTATTGACTATTTGGAAGCAAAGGTAAGCTTTTCACCGCGTTTTGGTAGTTATGCCACATTTCGCATCTCAACTTTTGTTTTAGGGCATGCCTGCTGTTGATTCGGATGGCAAAGCGTTGAAGAAGACCGAGCTTGTAGATGCAGTTCTAAGCGTCAAAGCATAAAATGCTGTGTAGATAATCATTGGTGGTGTACTATGTCAAGTGGACGTGCTTGATCTGATACACGTCGGGTCCGCACAATTAATAATGTGATCTTCTAATATAGGAGCTTATTGTATTATCCCTTTACCGAAATATCTAGCAATAACGTCAAAGCTGTCTTCGGATTGATTCATCTCTCGCCAGAACGCTTCCGTAGGTTTGGATGCTGGTTGTTTACTACTTTCATTCTCATCGGCGCGGACGCGAGCATAAAGCTCTTCAATGTTCATTCTTGGCATGTGCACATCGTCAGCGACATGAAGTCGATCTGACGTGCGCGTGAGGCTTTCTATTTCTTGCTCCATTGAGTTGCACAAAACGCTGTATTCTTCGACCTCCGACGTCAGCCGTTGTATTTCTCTGCGTGATTCTTCCAGCATATTGCCCACATAGTCCAATGCGACAGATAGGGGAATGGACGCTTTCGTTGTTGCAACATTCCTACCGTCTGTGCTGAATTGTCCACTAGATTCGCCCGCTAGTATTCTCGTGATGCGAACTGGAGGTAAGACGCGCTGGCGACGAGCCAAGGCTAGTGTTTCCTGTATATCATCCATAATATCGTGCATCGTATCATCTTCGAAGTCGTCTCCATTATTCGGACCTTCAGGACGCTGAAGCGATAAACGGAGATTGTTAGGGAACAGAGCTGCGTATGCGGCCTAACTACCAATTGAAACTCAGGCAAAACGTACACTTTTCATCTTTTGCGTGGCCATGGAAACCAAGTGGCCTAGCACATCCGCCAAGATTTCGGGATCTGCCTTGCACATAGCGATCATTTGTCGCCGAGACTTCTCACTGCCTTCGCTTGCGTATCTCTCTAGCAGCATCGGCGTCATCTGCAAACGCTCATGTAGAAGCAGTTCCCCTCTTCAAATCCTGCTTGCTGTACGATCACCAATGCGTCGTAATCGCCAATGTCGCGACAATGCGAATCAGTCAACGCCTAGCCCAGTTACATATTGTTAGACAATGGTCGCAATACAGCAATCATACATTGTTTACCTACCGCAATTGCGTCGCGATGCCGGAGTTTCTCGGCTTCGGTATCGCCTGAGCGTTTCGCTTGGTTCCACTCTGATAGAGAAAGCTCAAGAAGGGTCCGACGCAATGACCGAGTAAGCGGGCATTTGTTTCGATTGCAGTGCGCAAGAATCAAGCGAAGAATTTTGGGGTTTTCGATAAAAGCCGGAGCGAACATGTGAACAGGGTAAGGTTTCGAGGTCTGCTCTGCTTCGTCTACCTTTCTATCGATCATCTTTTCAGGTCGATGGAATCCAGAAGTGCAGCATTCGCCAGAGACTTTGGCGAATAAGTCCCTACACAAAGGAAATCACTAGACCTGCAGTTTCTCGTGGAAGTGCACGTGCGAGGACAGTCCATGAACAACGAGTATTTCGGCGGTTTGACTTGCCTCAAGTGAACAAATATTCGTGATTGCATCTTTGGGGTTTACAGCTATCTTTGCGATGATTGTTGCCAAAGAACTCTTGTCGACTAATCGTGAGCCTGTGGAGCCCAATGAGTCTGCCGCTGCCTGGTCATTTAGCTTGAGGTAGCATGTGCGCAAAAGCTCAATATGCACTGGCGTTGCAAGGCCACGGGCACGCAACTGCTCGAGGTATTTCACAACGTAAGAAATTTTGGGTGCATCAAGATATCGGTATAAAATGTGGGACGTTTCCAGCGACCCAATAGTGTGTATGTATTGATCGATGGCGCCACCAAAGTCCCTTTACCGTACAAATGCTCTGCGTATTGTCGATAAAGATTAGTAATGTTTTCTGCTTCGTACGACGGGTCAGCATAAGCGACAACGATAGCAGCCGAGAAGAGATTCTTTTGAACGAGAAGAGATATTTTCTCAGCTGTCGTTTTCTCACGAAGCGTGACCAATGATCCACCCGAAGTCAATACGACGGCGGACGATCGCCCAGGTCGATAAGTCCCATCGGATGACATTGTTGGCTTCGTTGTTATACCCGCAGATCGATTTACGCTGTGCCCCGGTGGAAGGAGTAAATGAAACGCTACCAGCTTGTTGTCGGCATCATATATATCAACTGAGTCGCGACCAGATTTCGAGTCGGTTGACGAGACGAGAGTGTAACCGTTCCCAAGACGATCACGGTCGACTTCTCGACCAGGCGTAGCAGTCGCCGCTGGAGGAATCAGGGACAATGAAAGCTTGGTACCATCAACCGGAGCGACCCCGGTTCTTTCCGTATTAGAGTACGAGTACAATCCATCAAGTCGGGCCTGACGCACAAAGCATATGTTAGAAAACGAAAATATTGGAGAATAGGCACCAAGAGAACTCACCACCATGAAATGCAAACCATTTGGCGTAATAATAGCGTCAGCTTGACTCGCGGAGCCGACGGGTCGGCCATCTAGATCATGACGAGCGGATGGGGCAGAGATCATTGTAGAGGACGAAGGGTTCGGAAATGGGAACTCGTAACAGCATACGCCCAAAGAAGCTTGACTTTGAGCATCCACAGTCCGTCGGTACGCTACAAAAACACTTGCTTTATCCTCGCCCTCAGCGTACAGCTTCACGGAAGCAGCAGCATTTTCCCCGAAGGAGGAGCTGGAATCCGAAGGTAGCTACGAAGAAGTCGCCCAGTCGCTTTAACAGCATAAACAATAACAGCACCGCTCGTCGTCCCAACGGCGACAAGAGAGGGAATAACATCCACAGAAAGACAGTCACCATCCATGTTATTCCATTCTTTATGAAGAGAATATACTTTTCTTTATTGGGAGCTTGCGGGGTTTTAATAGGAAGACGACAGGAGAGATGCAAGTGCGGGTCTTCCCACAACTTGACGTCGCTTTTCGAAATGCAAGCTAACATCACCGGATTATGACCTGATGTAGCACGACACGATGCAAGTGCAACCAGTTTCTCCACCGGAACATCTTCGTTAGTCTCAATTTCTTGACTTGGCGGCCTTGGTGGCCCAAGCTGACTTTTGAAAAGGGAGCAAAATATCCGCGCCACCCGTCCATGCCGTCCAGATCCTTTCCGGACGAAAGCGGTGGGTTACATCTCAGCGTGATATCAAAACAGTGAATTAAGTCTGTATGCACTGACGTAACGAAAGCGAGAACGAGACCATCGAGGAACGTTTTCGATCTCGCGGCGTGGCTCGGAACTGCTTCATTTTGACGAAAAATAGTGAAATGAGTGTTGTCATGTTCGTCCTCGTTGACAGCATCTGGAGATGTGCAAGCGGTTAAGGAAGCCCACATGGCAGTCATGGCATCAACTTCTGTTGCTTCCTCAGAATTCTGCTTCGGAGGAGGCTTTGAATCAAACATCAGCGACGCAGTCGTTGATACCAGAGAAATCGAGTCATTGCCTGCTTCTGCAACACCCTCGTGAAGTGAATTTCGCTTAGCAGAACCTTCCGCATCACCAGGAAAAATATCCTCAATCACATCAGCACTCAAGTTGAGCTGATGACGTTCGAAAACGCAAAGCGCTTCCATCTAGACGACGCCATGGTGCCTGCTACCTTTTGCGTTTATAGAAACGTTGTGTTGTTGAAATTCGAATGTAACGAGAAATCGGATGACGGCTGGACCAGCCAGATCAGGCTTTACTGCGAACAACAACATGAAGTGTAAAAATTCTCTTTTAGAATACAGGTACCGGTGAGAGTCAGAAAACGAAATGACGGGGACAAGGAAAGAGGAAAGAACTTCAGATTTCGGATTTCGAAAAGGAATCCGGAATACAGAAACTCTCTATTTGTTGTGTTCGCTCTTTGTACTTTGTATCTGTGTATTGTATACTGCTTCCTCAGCTGTGTGACTTTTGACAATTTTTCCGTTGTTGATTGTGGAGGAAATTCCGCAGTTCAGTATGGAATGTATAGTTGCAGTCATTGGTCTTTTGGAAATAGCCTACACCACTCTACCGTCTACAGTGTACATTGTGTGGTGAACGGTGAACAGTGGAGCAGCTGATTTTTCCACAGCGTGCGACATCCTGCATTTGCGCAACTGGCAACGCGACACGCTCAACACTCGTCCGCATCGCGTCGTTTGTCGTTTAGTTGTTGTTATTTTATATTTGAGCCCGGAGATCATTCGCAACAATGGATCAAACTCCGGTTCAAATCGGACAATTTATATTAGGGAAAAACCTTGGTATTGGTGCCTTTGGAAAGGTAAGATCGGAACGCAACGATGGAAACAAGAAGACTTTCATGGTGACACCTCTGGATCACCGCTGATTCGACTTTTACTCTGGGCAGTTGTATGGCTATATTTTTCAATATGACGTCACGCCGTGGTGTATCGAGCTTGGCAACCTTTGGAATGGTCACCATGGCGGTCATTTCCTGCTATACCTTTCCTGTTTGTGCTCTGATGCTGTGAATACACTCAAAATCTAACGCTTATTCGCCCTGTTGTGCCGCTGTGATCCGATTGCTCACAGGTAAAACTTGCGACGCATGCGGTGACCGGACACAAAGTCGCCGTGAAAATCCTCAACAAGGCAAAGATCAAGCAGCTGGGCATGGAAGAAAAGTCCAGCGGGAAATTAATATTCTTCATCTCTGCACCCATCCACATTATCCGATTGTACGAAGTTGTTGATACCCCAACAGATATTTTTCTAGTGAATGAATACGTTTCGGGCGGAGAACTGTTTGATTATATCGTTTCGAAGGACGCCTTTCCGCGGATGAAGCCAGGAATTTCTTTCATCAAATAATCTCGGGTGTTGAGTATTGCCATTTTCAAAAGATCGTTCATCGTGATTTGAAGCCTGAGAATCTCTTGCTGGATGCGAATCTGAATATTAAAATGCCGATTTCGGGCTGTCCAACTTAATGCGAGATGGAGATTTCTTACGGACATCGTGTGGGTCTCCCAACTATGCTGCGCCCGAGGTAATCAGCGGGCATTTGTACGCCGGACCGGAGGTTGATGTTTGGTCATGCGGTGTGATTCTGTACGCTCTTCTTTGTGGATCTCTACCCTTTGATGATGAATCCATCCCAAACTTGTTCAAGAAGATCAAGAGCGGAATGTACAGTTTGCCAACTCATTTGTCGCAGCTTGCAAGAATCTCATCCCACGAATGCTGGAGGTTGATCCCATGAAGCGCATAACTATACCAGAGATTCGACAGCACCCATGGTTCCAGCACAAACTCCTCCTTACCTACGATACCCTCCGGAGCTTATGGAAAAAACAAGAAAGGATCATCGACCAAGAAGTTATTGACGAGGTTTTGAAACTTCCTTTCCACAAGGCATACGGAAACCAGAATCAAAGCAGTATACCCAACGGTGCAGTGAACTTGAACGGACTTATCACGAGAGAGCTGGTGGAACGCGCTGCTTCGTTGGGCGATGGCCGAGACTCGGATGCTCCGAAACTACTCCAAGACTTGCGCTGCGCCTACGAACTAATTCTAGATCATAAGCACACGCGGCTTCGCGTTATGGAAGTTGCAAGGGCTATACAAGATGCGGCAAGCGCTACACCTCCTGCATTCAGTCCAGGGAACTCAAGGGGTGCGACGCCTGGGGTCGGTACGGCGGAAACAGATACAGTGCCGGCAACAGCTATGATGGTAAAAATATTTCCAACATATCATATACATCAAGATCTCATTCTCCTACGGATGCGTCACCGGCGCAGCAGGCTCGTCTTGCTGAAGAGACAACTCGAGCACTAATGACCGGATCAGGTCAAAGTCAGTATTCCGGCTTGCCTCAACCGCCTTCTTCCATGGGAAGCTCCCGCACCCTGCCATACAGATGACATCATCTATTCCTGGTAATACCGGTATTGTTGCACAGCACGAGCACGGAAGAAGAACGCGGCGATGGTACCTCGGCATTCAAAGCAAGAAAGATCCTGCGCATGTCATGACAGAGGTCTACAAGGCCTTGATGGCCCTTGGTTGCGAGTGGCTCCAATTGTCATCCTATAGGATCAAGTGCAAGTGGAGACCCAATCTTCAGAGGAAAGCTAGCGGTGGCATGCCGTTCTCCATGACGGGCGCCCCAACAGATCCTCGGGCGTCGTGGTCTCATCAACGTAGATTCAGTGGTGATGCTATGGAGACGGACGAAATTGTCAAAGATAGGTCTGAACGAGATCTAGGGAAATGCACGTTTTATCATCCTCCGAGGAACCACCGATTGATGTTCCAAATCTTTCTACAGCTGAATATTCTGTCAAGATAGGCTTGACGCTGTACAAGGTTCAGCAGAATATCTATCTCTTGGATTTTCAAAAGATATCCGGAGATGCTTTCTCGTTCATGACACTCTGTGCAAACATTATCACCGAGCTCAAGACTTTGAGTGCGGCTAGCAGGCACGCTTTAATGGCCCAACAGCAAGCTGTTATGGCCCAGCAACAGCAGCAAGGATTTCCTTCTGGTTCTATAAAGTAGGGTACTCCGGAGAAAAATGAGGCGTGATCTGATTCTAGCTTTTAACTACGAGCTTATTTAGCTCATTTTACCTTTGTAGCTGCACGGATAACTACCTGTTTCTGGTATCTTTATGCGCACAAGAATAGATGTACACCAGCTAAACTTACGTTCAGAACGGTTTCTAATGATGTGACCGGAGTGAGAAGCGTGTGCCTGAGTATTAGTAGGGCCTAAGTACCGTTACGATGTATTGATGGTTTGCCGTTTTCCCGACCAATAAAACAAACCGAGACGCGGAGGTGCTGCACTATCCAGCCTGCTCTCTCGCTCGATATTTTATGCATAATTGAACATATTGGACCAGAAGTTATCAACAAATGTTCGAAAAGACATTGACAGATGTTGTAAAGGGCATCCGCGCCTCCAAGCGGGATACCGCTCTTTACATTAGTCAGTGCATAGCAGAGATCAAAGCCGAAATCAATTCGAGTGATATGCATGTCAAGGCAAACGCCTTGCAAAAGTTAACGTTTCTCCAAATGATGGGATATAGTATGAACTGGGCTTCCTTCCCGTCAATAGAAGTAATGAGCTCTCCCCGATTTGCGCACAAACGGATTGGATATCTTGCCGCAGTAAGTAGCGACGGTTATTTGTGTAATGTTGTGATTACTTTATTCTTATCATCGCTCCTTTTGCAGAGTCAAGGATTCACCCAAGATACTGACGTAATTCTACTGACGACCAACTTGCTCAAGAAAGAATTGAGAGGAGCGGTTGGGATCGGTATGCATGGAGTCTATGAGGCTGGGCTAGCTGTGAATTGCATATCCAATATCGTGACCGAAGAACTAGCAAAGGATCTGCTTCCCGAGATAACCAACTTGACAAACCACTCGCAGCCGTATCTACGCAAGAAAGCTATTCTCTGTTTGTTCAAGGTATTCGTCAAGTATCCCCAGGGGTTGCGACTTACATTTGACAACATTCAGAAGAGCTTGCAGGACTCCGACCCCTCTGTTGTCTCGTGTGCCGTGAATGTGATTACTGAATTAAGCGACAAAAATCCAAAGAATTATCTCCATCTTGCGCCTGCCTTCTTTGATCTCTTGACAAATTCGAGCAACAACTGGATGCTTATCAAGGTCGTGAAGCTGTTAGGAAGTTTGGTGCCAGAAGAACCACGTCTTGCGCGCAAATTACTCGAACCACTTGCAAAGATAGTGAGAACCACGCAAGCCAAATCGTTACTTTTGAGTCAGTTCACACTGTGACGTTATGTCTTCCGTACAGTCGGAAGAGCGATGGAACCATGCCAGCCATTGTTTCGGAGATCGTTGTTCTTTGTGCGCAGACACTACGGGATTTTGTCGAACAACAAGATCAAAATTTGAAGTATCTAGGATTGGTTGGGTTCGCTCATTGATGCATTCGCACCCAAAGGTATTGAGTGCACCCGACTACCGGCCCCTGATCCTGGCTTGTTTATCGGATCAAGATGTAACCATTCGCTCCCGAGCACTTGAGTTGCTAAAAGGTATGGCTTCTCGGAAGAATCTTATGGAGCTCGTGGCTCAGCTGCTGAAACACGTAGAGATGGCAAGTGGCTCCTATAAGCAAGATTTGGTTGAAAAGATCGTGGAAATGTGCTCAAGCGACAAGTATGCTTTGCTTACGGATTTCGAGTGGTATCTGGATGTTCTCTTCCAGATCGGTCACATGAGGGTATAGAAAAGCACGGCGAACTTCTTCGAAACCAGATAATGGATGTAGCACTCCGAGTACTTCCCGTTCGGCCATTCGCCGTAAGACGGTCTATTGAGATACTGATGGAAGGTGATGGAAGCATGTCTAATGACCCGCAAGGTGACAACGGACGTGGTAAACGGATTATACCGAATGTGTTACCTGCTCTTGCTTGGATCGTCGGGGAATACTCAGATTGCATTGCAGAGGTGCTACTGCAAGAGGATCTAGCCGTTTTCTTTGACGACGAAAGTGCTGGATCATACCATTCAATAATCCAGGTATTTTCTAGCCCTTTCCAGCTACAGAAATACGTGCATGGTACTCAAAAGTGTTTATACAGGCTTCTATGAAAGTATTTGCCGCTGCTTCTGCCGACAAAGCCACCCAAACGAAGGAGCTTGAAGCGTGCGTTCGATCCTTGGAAGAAGGTTTATCTGTCTCTGTTCAGAGCACAAATGTGGAAGTTATGGAGCGTGCATTTATTGCCCTGGAAACGTTGAAGGGACTTGGAATCACATCTGGGAAGTCGTCAGGCTCACCAGCATTGGTGGAGATCGACGATGATTCAGAAAACGACGATTTATTGGGTATAAGCCAGTCGGCGCGTGGGCGAGTCGCGACAAAAGCCCCAGACACGAGTCGTTAAAGTCTTCAATACGCGATTCATCGTCGTATTTGTCCTACGTCTTTAAGCCAGCCCTATGAAGCCAATCGGCGCCAAAGTCCAGCGAAAAAGAATGATTCGATGGGAATTCCGGAGAAAGTTGATCTAAGTGTATTTGAGAAAATGATCAATACTGAGCTAGCTTACCGAGGGCAGACGAAGCTTTCACCGGAATCAGTTAGTTTCACCCAACAAGCACCCTTGATAACCGACTCTCAATGGCCTAGTCAACCAAGCCACTTTGAGGTTGTCGCTGCAGCGAGCGCTGGTGACGGTAGCGAAGCACCGACAAGCTTCCAAAACTGCAAACAATCTCCTTAGCACGAATACAAATCAACCGAGGCAGCGTCAGGGTGATCCCTTCTATTTGGATTCCGCACCGTCGACGAGCGGAGAAAAGATTCGTCAAGATAGCACCTTCGGTGCAATCCAGCTTGGCGATAGTGACGACGACTCAGCGAAAATCAAAAAAGCGAAGCAAAAGAAAGCAAAGAAAGAGAGAAAAGAGAAACAGACTGACCCACTCAGTTTTTTCGACGCGCCGGCTTCCTCGGTAATTGAGCCATCTAGAGCGTCCGTTGAGATTTATAACAGTGACGACGATGAAAACGACAAAAGAATGCTGCGAACCGGAAACAGGGACGAGGTAAAGAATTCGCTAGTCTTGCTCAGATCGACCTTACGACTCCACTTAGGGATGACGAAGTCATGCCCGAAAGGAAGCATCATGTGGTTGTGGATCGCAGCCGGGAGGACCGCCACAATTTGTCCGTGAAAGTTAAAAGGAAAAGAAGAAGAAAGACAAGAAGTTTAAAAGGAAAAATCATACGACACGGAGGCGCATAGCGCTGTTGGTGATCTCTTAGACCTTGGTGCCGGATTTGATCCTCACCACAAGTCTGTTAGCGTGAGCTCACGGACGGAGGATGACGTGGCTTCTGCGTCGAACCCAATAAGCTCGGCGTTCGACGATCTTCTAGGATTATCTTCAAATGTCATGGATACGTTGCCAACGCAATTGAGCTCTATCCAATCATCAGCCCACGGGTCGCACCGTAGCTGCTCCTACTTGGATGTGGGCGACTGTGAAACCGCAATCTGCTTCATCCATAAATTGGTCGGACGTGTCAATCAAATATCGTTTAGAGCAGTCGTCGGACGGCTTGATGATGATTATGCTGTTCGAGAACAATTCTGTGACTCCTGAATAAGGTCGCCGTTGCTATGAAAGGTCAACACCCAGCTTTCTTGGAATGCATCTTGCCTGGAGGTAGAAACGAATTGAAGATAGGACCATTTGTTAGCCCACCTCGAGATACTTCACAAGAAGTAAAAGGTCACGTACAAACACAGAACGAGAAAGTTTCTGTAAAACTAGTGCTGCCTTCTTTTCTCCACTGTGGACCTGAAGCTGGGATCACGCTTGAAGGCGTCGCGGCCGAGCTTGCTTCTCCAGGTTGGACAACAAGCACGTGCAAAATTTCCCACTCGGGCGCGCTGCCTCCTTCCTCGTTAAAAACGGCGATAGCGGAGGCTCTCGAGGCATCCGTTGTCGACAGCAACGACTCTTCGACATGTACACTAGCCTGTCGTTCTAGCAGCGGAGCACGGGTAAGAGTCCTAGTCAAGATCAAAGAGTCCAGTGTTAAACTTGACATCAAGGCTACGAGCAGTGCGCTGGGAGAGGCGCTGGCAGCTGATTTGAAACGTTTAGCGCTATAGTTGTAAAGAAGTTAGTTGCTAATCAATACACCAGTTATCTGTTCCTCAAGTCTGACGTCTGACGCCTACTTGCTGACTGCTGAGTGAGCGGCGGATGAACTTAGGATGCATTTTTCTTGAACTGCGGACCGGGGAAAATGAATGTAAAAACCTTTTTTCAAATAACATAGAAACAACAACACGATACGGAGTAAAAAAGATACGGTCCGGTGTGCGGAACACTCCAGAATTTGAGCCTTAGTCCTTAGTGTACCGTAGTGGATGCGGCATTGTCGATGAAGAGACTCAGTACCGGTGCGGTATCGGAGTTCCGCTCGGCACTCGGCATTGGAAAGATATTTCCGTACACTGTACAGCATACAAAGTCTTTTTTCGAACCTCGCCCGTCACTGGTTGGTGGTTGGCGCTTGGCGGCTCGGGGCAGCTGTAGGGCTGTAGGCCGTGTAGGACTCAGTACCTGAACCCCACAATCTACATTATTGTATGAGTAGAGTTGCAGCGTGTTTTCTATTTACGGATTCCTCTGTTTACCGTCTTGGATTCGGTGCTCGAAGGGAAGGTTTCGGATCTTGGTTTCGACTGTCGACTGTCGACACCCCATTCATTTCTCCTCCGTCCTGAATCGATCACAAAAAAAGGAAAAGAATACTAACCTCGCGGCCCTCAAGCTCTCGAAGATGGTGGACCTTCAAGAACGAATGGATGCCATGCTCCATCAAGAGGTGTATTCGTACAAGACAGAAGATTATCTGGCGCCTCGCTTTCAGCAGCAGCTTTCCGCTGTTTCCGCGAACGCATTTTTTCTCTGCATCGTCGAGCCTTTCCTCGAGATCGTCTTCCTCAGCCTCCAGCATTAACGAAATTTGGAGGAGAAAATATGTGAGTGGGCGTATCAAGTGATCGATCACTTCGATTACTCTCGCGAGGTCGTGGGCGTTGCAATGCATTACTTGGATCGATATCTGGCGACTCGATCCGTCAATAAAAAAGTTTTCCAGCTGGCTGCCATGACCAGTTTGTTCCTCGCAATCAAGCTCTACGAACCAGGAAGGATCAGCATGGCTTCAATGATCGAATTGAGCCGCGGATACTTTACGGTGGACCAAATGGTCGCCATGGAGGGTCGATATTAAGGTCAGTAATTACGTGCATTGCCAAATAATTGCAGGCGTCTTCAAGTACAGCTGGTCAGGAACTCCAGAAACGAAGGCCAACGGCCTTTTCATCCGGATTTCGTTATACCCGTACTGTACTCACCTTTCGCAGCCACGTGGACACCGGTACTGCGCTTGCGTGAAATGCTCGACGGCACAATTGCTGTTGGAATTGGTGACTCGTGTCTTTGGAATGTCGTAGCTCCTATGTATTTTTTCCTCCATTTTTGAGGAATTTTCTGACGAGGCTTCGTGTTCCGTTGTTGCTCCTTCATCAAAACATGTTCTCATTAATACGCCATTATTCTAACATTGGATCTTGCTTTCATCTCAATTTGGCACAGAGCTCTTTCCTGGCATGTGCATCCACCCAGTGCATACTGCTTTGCTAAGCACATGCTTTTCCTATTGCCGCAAAGCTCGCTCGGACAAGACGTTCGCTATGACGTGTTAGAACTCGCACGCTTTTTGACAGAACTCGGCGTGATCGACTACTTTTTTGTTACCCATCGTCCTTCCGACGTCGCCATCGCAGCCCTTTTGAATGCGATGGAGGACACTCCAGGTGCGGCTCAAGCTATTGAAGTGTTCACACAAGAACTGGAACGCTCATTGGGAGCTCAACCTTCCGGTGCCAAAGTCACTCAATGCCGCGAGCGACTTCGCCTGCTATACGCCAAAGGAGGGTATTCCCGCCCTCTTCTTCCTCGGACAAGAGAAACGAAACGGTCTCTCCGGTTTGTGTTACTTATGGTTGCCGTCCTGAAGATCGCATTCTCTAAACAGCTCACACAAGAGTTGCCCCCACTCATCTATCGCCTCAACATTCATTCTTCTACACGACAATTCCAGCGTACGCATGCCGAAAACGTTATCCTACTCGTATACTGATACGGGGTGTTTTCGAAGCAACTGCGGTTCGCTTCCCATGTACAATATAAACTAAGGATTATTTCTCAGATTTTACTATTGGTTATTTTCGTCAGTTACGGCTGTCAAGGACAACCTTATGGTGAAATGACTTGCTCCACTTTTAGCTCGGCGCTCGGTGTGATTGAGTCTAAAAAGAGTCCGTATCTGTAAAAGTTGGCCAATGGACCAGGGTCGAGGAATTTGTAGGTAGGGTCCCGGAGGCTAGCTTCTTTGAGCATTTCGATATGCTTGCCAACAGGATTCATTGTGTTGGCTGCAATGGCTCCTGAAGCAGCAGCACTTGGAGTTCCGATGCCTGGGAAACACGAATCACCGCATCGTAACAACCCGTCGACTGGCGTCTTCAAATCGGGGAACGGGAAAGGTAGGATATTTCTCAGCAAACCAGCGTATGGAGCAGACGTTCCAGCAGCCCAAGCCATTCCATATGTTCCACGATCTCGTCGCAAGAATGCCTCGTGAGCCAAGGGCGAACCGATGATGGAGAATTCTACTCTGTCACGAATATCAGGAATGCAGCGCTCCACCGCCTGCCACAAAACTTTGGCGCGTTCCTCTTTGTAAGCTTCGTATTCTTCGGATCCCGGTGTCAGCTTCTCCCATGGCTCATAAGGCTCTCCTCCCGAAGAGTAGACGTGAATTACATGTTTTCCTTCGGGACAAAGGGACTTATCAAGAATACTAGGGATGAAAAAACTGCAGAGATTTTGCGAGTCTTGAAGCGAGCGACCCCAATCTTGAACAACAAGGTGAGCCGGGTCATCGATATGGGAAAGATCCAGGTCTTTGGCATCAATGGCAATGAAAAGATGCATAATAGCACCATGTCGAGGCAACTTTCCGAGTTGATCCTTCCATTTGGCCACACCCTCGGGTAGCTCTTGCTTGGTTCCTAGCATTTTAACAGTATCGAAAGGAGTCGCGTTGCTGACCACGGCTTTTTGGCCTTTACAACGTTGCCGTTCTTCAGACGAACCCCGGTCGCACGTCCATTCTCTACAATAATTTCATCAACGTGGGCATTGAGCTGAAGTTTACCTCCAAATTTTTCAAGCCCCCGTTGAAGCGTGTTGCCCATTTCGCATGTACCACCAATCGGAACAGAGTAACATGCCGACTCCTCAAAGAAACGCTCCAAAATGTACAGCATGTGAGCCGTCATGGCCCCTTGCCGGAAATCCACAAAAGATGCACATGGTGTCAATGAAATTTCGCAAGAACGGAACAGTGACAATTTGATCGACCGTCTTGTGGAGCGAATCAAATGTCAAGGGAAGGTCCAAAATACATCCGGATGGGTAGCCACGAAAGGAAGACTACCTGCTGTTGTCGCCAAGAACCCTGCATCCTGACGCAAGTTCAACAGAGAAACGGCAGTGGTCGATCCACCCAAGGTCTTTAAACGTGCTCTCAGCTGATTCCATTCCTTTTGTGAAAGATGAGTTCACATCGTTAGTCTTTTATGCGCTGTAAATTTGCAATACAAACAATAAACGATTCGAGCTTCTTACCTCGACTGCTTTGGGGCCATCTTCGGCTTGATCGAGCAACAATTGCTCAAACGCACTCTTGCTACCGATCGGGAAACGCCAATATCCAGTTGGCGTCCAGTATCCCAGTCCTTGTACGTCTTGACGGGCATTTCCTCCTCCAACAGATCGAAAATCATGCGCAACGGATTCAAGCTGGGACGGTCCAAACCTTCAAAATGGAAGGACCGACTTCGAAGGAATATTTTTCTCCCTTGTGCATGCGCGAAAACGTATGCGCGGATCCGCCGCACTTGATGTGAGACTCGAGCACCAGCACTTTGTCTCCGTACTTGGCCGAAAGGGCGCCGCACGTCAATCCGCCCATGCCGGACCCGATCACAACAACGTCGTAATCTCCGGAATCACCGGACATGCCGTTGCCGGTTCCAGGGTAAGTGGGTTTCTCGTATTTGGGTTCCAACGACATGTCGTAGGAGAATGTCATGATTTCTTCGCGCGATGTGTTTTCGGTTTGTTTGACATTTTTGTTTTCGGTCGTTGAATGAAGAAGTGTGCGCGTCGAAAAGGGCGTCGTCGTTGGGACAAAGGCAGACGAAGGAATCGTCAGCAAGGCTGCTAACGCTAACGCAAGAGAGAATCGCGCCATGTTGATGATTCGATACAAGTAATTGATGATGAGAATGAGATCAAAGTCAACTCCTCTCGCTTTCAACTTCCTGCAACTTGCGATTTTCCTCCAGATTGACAAACACGTCGTTCCGATGGAACTTCAACGTCGAGGGAATTCAACAAATTTGAATTTTGGGTTTCAGCTTCCACTGGGAAGGCTGTTCGTCGTACGTGCATGTATGTTCTCTTGGTTCTTTTGAACTAAGGAACGAAGGTGACAAAATATTCAGCATTATCGCTTTTTCGATTTTCAACAATCTACGTCAATTATTCTTGTTCTATAACCTATAACCTTACTTTACTACTAGATTACTCACTCGTCATCTGGAATGATTCGTCCTGCGGGCATTTTCCCCAATTGGAACGTTTCTCCTTCCGTCTTGGCATTCAATACGTCCAACCAACCCAATTCGTGTGGCCGTCCCACGGCACGGGCTTCCGGGACTTTGTACGACTCCTCGCCCGAAGATGACACTGGCGGCGGTGTGAGCGCCGCTCCGAAATTCGTAAAGAAATCTTCCAGTCCCATGGGTTTAGTTGCGACACTTCCGGCATTGTTGTATTGAGAATCCAAAAACCGGACCAAACTCTGTTTTTCGTGATTGAAGGTATAGGTCTGGAACGAGCCGGGACCGTCGTTCTTGGTCAAATACGGCAAATACGGATCACGTTCATCTTCGGTACCCACAGCCATGGCAATTTCGAGTTTCTCCAACAGTCGGGACAAGTCACCGTACGGGTCAATCTGCATGTTTTCCATTTGTGCGCGCAAATGACGGATGCCTTCTCGCAAAGCAGCCGCATCAATCCCTTCCGCCGGACAAAACTCCTCCAGCATGAACTTGCGGAGCGCCGTGCCTCCCTGAATGTTGAGTGCCGCTTCTACGAAACGAACTTCTGGAGGCAAGTCGTTGAACAGCTCGGGTGTTTCGGCAAATGCTTTTGTCATTTGCTGAGCCATGTAACACACTTGTGTGCATTCCTTGAGTGTGAAGAGAATCGGTGGATCCGGCAAGTATCGTCGGGGTCCCCACTGGAAATGCTGCGCATGTAATTTTCTCGCGTTTGAATAGTCTTTTCGTTCGTATCGGCATCCACGACTTTCTTTTCCCAATGCGCCACCATTCCCTTGAGAACGAGATAGTTGGCACATCGCTCGTACAATGCTCCATTCGCGTACGACATTAAATCCAAATTCCCAAAATTGGGCCCGACACGTCCTTCGGCATCCATCATCATTTGACGAAACGGCGCCGAAATGTGATTCTCCAGTGTGAGATAATTTTTCCACAGCAATTGATTGTGTTTCATTTGCTCCGTGTTTCCTTGCGAGGCTTCTCGCATCGTCAGACGCCCCAACGTCTGCTTCATGCGCGATCCAAGTCGATCGCGGTTCGCCAACACAAAATCAATGCCCTTGTTGGTGACACTGGGATGCGTCGGAATCTGTCCATTTTGCATCGAACACGCCGCACGCAAGGCTTCGACCATTTCGGGGACTTCAATGGAATTCCAATTGGTGAAACGGTACTTTTGACGAACTTCCGGAGGCACGCCCGGAAGCATTTGCGCGAGGCGATAGTCCGGTCCTCGCGGACTGAGTTGCACGGCTTTGCGGGTGACGACATCCATGACATTTTGGCCCTGCGCGACAATTTCGGTCCCCGACTCTTCGTCGACAATCAGAGTAGAGATGGAAGGACGCTTTTCCATGCGTTCTTGTGCGGCTTGGGCGATTTCTTCGCGGGAGCGTTCTTCCTCCGGTAATTCCGCATTTGCAGCAGCCTTCTTTTTTCGTCCAAATCAATCTTGTCGTAAAATGATTTGGGGCGGGACTTTTCAATTTCTCTATTTTGTTTTGTTTGTCTTCGTTTGGCCATGAATAGTGCCGAGTGTTGCAATGGCGTTGTTGTTGTCAATGAGGGAAGCGATTGAAAGGCGCTTGTGCTGGTGGACCATTGCGCCCACAAGAGGAAAACGACCGGTTTGATCATGATGAATTGTTGTTTTTATTGACTAAAATACGAATCGACTCGTTAAAACTTTCTTCTCTGTGTTTTCGTTCGTTTCTCAGCAAATGAATCGTTCCAATTATTCACTTGTTCGCTATGAGCATCACAAAGTCACAAGCAATCGATAAAAGGTTGTTGCAGTTGACTTGATGGAAGCGATCTCCCGTTTTCTTGGTGTTCCAGCTGGGTAATCTGAAGTACACTTATTGCTACTGTACTTCGTCTATTGTGTGGTGAGTGATGTGTGATGTCAGTCGACTGTCTGTCTGTCTGTCGTAACGAGGGTGGGACTAATCTAGTCTTTTTTTCCGGAAAGGAGCTAAGAAAGAAAAAACGGCCCCCAAACGAATGACAAGATAGCGTCGCTCCTTTTGTTATTTAGTTACCATTACTCCTATTTTCAACAACATGTGTATGTGTGAGAGGGATCCCACTTCAATATAGCAGCAAGCATGCAGTCGAACAGCACAACAACAACGACAACATTGAATCAGTTGCTCTCCATTCCTTCCAATCGAGTTTGTGCAGATTGTCATACCATCTTGGTCGATGCTTCTCAAGTATTTGTATCCTTTCCCAAACGTCGCAATGACGACGACAGCGATGACAACAACAGTATAATCGAAGAAGGACCGGTGGATCCAGCCGATGAAGCAGCCGACCGAATTGCATTTACAGGAGTTTTGATTTGTTCCTTGTGTGCCGAAGCGCACGACTTGTTGCTGTATCAACATGTACCGCGACCTCCTCCGGTCGTTCTACCTTACATTCACAATCAACTCGCTTCGCAGACGCTGGAGGCTTACTACCATTCGTCATCGTCATCGTCATCACAGATTCAACGACCGTCCAGTGAATGCAGCAAAGCCGAGCGGTGGTTGTTTGTGCGAGCCAAATACGAAGCTTTGGCCTTTGTTTGCCTCCCACACAACATCATGCCATGGCGAAACGTGCTTGGAAGAGTATACTACAAAGACATCACTGGGACAAACAGTATCCACAATTGTGTCACCTGGAATCGTTTTCGAGGGCGCCGCCGCAGCCGACAGCAGCGCATACGGATTTACAAAAGAATCGGTTGGTTCGCTATTTTTGTGTCTTGACTCCTTCCGAGACACTGGATACTGTTCTCATGCCACAACAACTTCCACAAGAAAAACCTGACCCCGAACAAATCTTTCTGGCGCCGCAAGTATGCGACTGCTTTCCGGAACCCGAAGACGACTTTCCGTCGCATTTGGGATTACTCGTCTTTCCACAGGGATGCCATGCGCGGGCCCGTCGTTTGCCTCCTTCCTTTTTTACCTTTTGTGTCACCACTGCCACGGGTGAACGATTGCATGGAGCTGTCTTGCAAGTGTACGATGATGTGCAGGACGCGGAGTACTTGAATGAGATTTGGGAGAATGTGTCGATGCATCCGCCTCGCAAACAGCAGCATTCACGAAAAGGATCATCCACTCAACCACCACAAGAGCTCTTTTTTCCGAAATGCTTGGTGCTCCTGAGTTATCAGCCTTACTGGGATCTGTTTCGCAGATTTTATGCTTGATTTATCGCATTGCATTGACGCCCGCTCCTTTGCCACTCGAACGCTACATTGCTCACTTTGTAGCGCAAGTGCCTATCCCGCCGCCCAATGTACAAATACAGCTCTGCTATACAACGGCTGCGCCGTGGACCATCACACATTCCGGACGATGGCCTTTGCGTGATTTTTCTTTTCAGCCGCTGTTTTCGTGTTTGCGGATCAGTCATATCATGATTGTATGGGGTGCTTGCTTCGAGAACAAAAGTGGTCTTGTGTACGCAACAACAAAGCAACAGTCTACTGACGCCCGTAGCGGAAGCTCTTTTGAGTTTGTTGTATCCCTTTCAGTGGCAAGGTGTCTATTTGCCTGTCATGCCAAAGCACATGGTGGAGTTGTTGGAGGCACCGGTGCCTTTTTGTTTGGATTACAGGGTCCATTGCCGACAGACCGCCCCTGGATGATGATATTGTGTGGGTAGGGCTTGATACCGATCAAGTGATACTGGGTGACGGTTGCGGTGGGTTGCCGGCTTTGCCAGAACGAGACGCGAACAAACTCAAGGAACGTTTGCTGAATTGTGCCGCCGGGTTGTACATGTCATCCAATTCGATCAGTGATTCCATGAGCGTGTCTTCGGGAAGAAGTTTCCGGAGTAATAGTGGTAATGGTCCGCGTTTCAAATACGCCCAATGTCAGCCGGCTGAACTCGCGTCGAGTCGATCCCAGACCAGGAGGATATCTTGGGTTCGATCAATCTAGCATACAGAGAGGCCGAGTTGTTCCAGCATGTGCGGTTGATGGAACAGGAGCCACTTCCTTGTCCGCTCCTAGCCCTAGGGCGAATGCAAATTCAATCGGTTCCCCGCAGTCGTCGTTTTCGAGCCCGCGGTTTCCGCGGAAACGAAAGGCCCGCTCGAAAAGAAGTACATTATCGAACTCTTTGCTTCCAAGCCTGGACACGAGCGATCTGTTCTCGTTGCAAGATCCTGATGGTTTCTGTTCCAATGACATCCGATCCTCATTTTCAAGTTTTTGTTTCTATTTTCCGCGATTACCGCCACTTCATTCTTGACACCGACGAAGCATTTCGCTGCAGTGCTTTTGTTGCAAATCTCGCGATTGGTTCTCAGCAACAAGCCTACATGAAGAGTGTTCTGGACACGCAGTTGTTCAGTGCTTTCTTGCAAGAATGTCGCCAAGAGACTCCATCTCCGCGCGTGCAGTTTTGGATGATGCGATTCGGGCCAAAAGTATCTACATGAAACGTGTCTTGCAGAGGCAAATGAGCAATCAATCAACTTCGTATTTACCAGAAGAGTCGGACCACGTTCTACTCGAAACGTACACTCCCCGCCACCTTCGCGTGCAGGGCTGCCAGATGAACAAAGCACTTGGCAATATGCGTCCTTTCCAAGTTTGGATTCATCCTTGATTGGTCCTCTCTGTACACCACGTCAATTCGACTATTCGGCTAATCGAGCACACGTTACTACCCTTTGGAGGGCACGTCAAGGTTACATCCGTGGCAAAATTATTCACAAAGGTTATTTCAGCAGGCTGCTCAAAAGCAACCCGTCAGCGTCATGGCACGTTTGGAGCAAGCGTTGGGAACCATGATGGCACCTTTTGGTGCGTCACCCACCGCCCGAAGTCTCCACGGATTGCAACGCAGCCGTGGATCTAGCAACCTTTCGTTTCAACACAGAACGGAGAGTCAAGAAAAGATATGGAATACTCGTCGCAAACAGAGCATTTTGATTGTTATTTTCATGCAACTGCAGAGGCATGGCCGCTTGTACATTTCGAGAAAGCAGCAACGCTGTGCTGTATTGAGGACACTTCGTTCGGAACCGATGGCTCCGGTGGTACTAAGTCACGAAGCAGGAGCACGTCTATTACAACACTTCTTCCGTGGCGTACTGCTAGAGAAACAGTTTCGCACCAAGCGTTGGCTGACGATTCGAATAGCAGCTCACATACGAGGACGCAATGTTCGAGTCGCCTATCGTTGGCTGAAGCGAGCTGTCGCTCGTATTCAAGCACTTATTCGTGGCCGACTTCTCCGTAAGCAGCTGCTTTTCGCTTTACTACCCAAACGCATCCAAGTATACCGAGAATGTGTGTTTGAGCTGTGGAAACACGACCGCACTCCTTTGACGCATCGGACTCTAGTTTGGTATTCTTCGCAACGTGGGTTGCTTCTGCAACACGCTTTTCTGGAAGAGGAACTTCGACGGCTGTGGCTTAATTTGCATCAAAGTACTGATGTTTTCGTTCAGAAGAATGAGCGCCAAACTGACAGCGTCAGCGTTGAAAAGCTGAGCCATGCATTAGGTCTGAAGATTGAGCTGTATCGAATAGCTTGTCAAGTGAACATGTCCAAAGGTTCAGAAGTCAACCTCAACCTCGAACGAAAAAGTCGGGAAGCTACCGAACGTTTGCAAATCTATGAGCGGTTGACATTAAAAGACGATGTCTCTCGTGAAAAGATCCTGCGACGACCTTGGATGCCCATCAAAAGTGCGTTTAAAGAAAACTTGGCTTGCCCAGAATGTTTGTAAGTATCAATGTCCGCATATCTTGCTGTTGAACTTGTCTCTTTCTTTTCTCTGACCTTTCCAAACAGGGCAATCTGTTTTGGTGGCTGATCATTCGGCAAGACTAATGGCCACGTTATTTACTGAACTGAACGATTATTCCGATATCTATCTCATTCCCCGTCGAGAAAAGGTTTGAAGCGCGTCCCAGCCGATCCATCGATAGCTCTCCCGCATCATCTCCCCAACCTAAGTCGTCGCGTACAGAACAATGTGGCGGAAGTCGCACGTGTAGGACTTCTTCATCGTCTAGCCAAACCGGTGCGTTGCGTTACAAAACGAGACTTTGATCAATGGTTGGACGTGGTTATGGAACATCAGCATATTTTAAATGAAAGTGAGGCGCGAGTCTTTCTCATGAAACGTGAACTGAAATTAAACTGTCTATAAACCTATTTTGAAATATGGAATACGGCACGGTTTTGTTGTCCTTAGCATAGACAAATGTAACACTTTCTGGTAAGGTTAGGGTCTGCACATATTGCGTCGTCGATTTCGGGACTCATTTTGTTTGATTGAAACGACGATGAAGAAGTCACTCGCAACATTCGCATTCCAACATGACGTTTGAAAATCGGTAAACTAGCAGCGATTTGCACTTTCTTTCTTGTTTAGAAGAAAAATAAAAGCTCCCTCATTCCCAAGCGGACGAGTTTGTGAATAGAATAAGAACTCTGGAAGATGATCTCCTCACTTCGGCCAAGAGGGCTGCTTCGGCCGCGTAATGTCAGCCAACGTTCTGCACTTGCTTGCGCCGGCTGCTTTTCATCAACTGATGACGGTGAGAAGACCGAGAAGAAGAAACGAAGCGGTCCAGTCAAGCTGAAAGAAACGCCCCGCGGAGCAAAAGCTCGGAAAGAAACTCCTGCTGCTGTGTCGACCACGTTAACGACAGCAATTCCCCGAGCATGTTTTGGAATGGCTTCGTTCCTTGTGATACTCCGCCGCCTCCCTTTCGATTGGCAGACTACGGTGAAGAATCCTTGTACACGCTGGTTTTATTACGACACGGGGAGTCGGAGTGGAACTTACAAAATCGATATACTGGTTGGTGTGATGTGAATTTGACCGAACGTGGTAGAATGGAAGCTCGAACCGCGGGGAGATTGCTGTACGAAAATCAAATTGAAATCGACCATGCGTTCACTTCCGTCCTTCGGCGGGCGTCGTTCAGCTGTAATATGGCCTTGAACTCCTCTCGACAACACTGGATCCCCGTCACGAAATCGTGGCGTCTCAATGAGCGTCACTATGGGGCTTTGCAAGGGTACAATAAAGATTTTGCTTATGAAGAAATGGGGCTGGATCAGGAACTGGTGATGCAGATGAGGAGAGCATACGATGTTCGGCCTCCGAGAATGGAAAATGATCACAAGCACTGGCATGGGAATGATAGAAGGTAAGGTGATCTCGCTGGGTGATCTTTGACCCGAAACACGCTACTCAATCTCAACTCAAACGCAGGTATCGGTCACTTTCATCGGAACAGCTGGAGGCATCGAGAGCAGAATCACTCAAAGATGCTGCCAACCGCATCATGCCGTTTTTCAACTCGGTCATTGTCCCATCAATGAGAGCTGGGAATCGGTGTATGATTGTATCGCATGCCAACACTATCCGAACCTTGGTGAAACATATCGATAACATCAGCGACGAAGATATCAAAGGAATGACCATTCCAACGGGTATTCCTCTTCTCTACCGACTCGACAAGGACATGAAACCTGTTGATCCGCATATCGAACTTGAATTCCAGTACATGGTCCAACCAAAGGGTAAGCCGTCTCCATCGATTGTCGCTTCTGTATTTAATGCTATAATCTGACTGTTCTCTTTAGGTTCACTTGGGGTACAAGCCACTCGCAAGGCTTTCATGGTGTCTACCTGGGCGACTTGGAACGCCTTCAGGATATTCAAAAGAAGCGAGACAAAACAAACCGTGACTGGCAGCGCATTATTCTCGCCAACATAGGAAAGTCGTTTGGCTGGGAGTTTGGCCGTGAACCTGAAACCAATATCGTGTCAAAAGATCCGCTCGTTGTAGAAACCCGCAAGCTTTGGTGGAAGGTACACGATAAAATACACACGAACGGTTACGGCAATATGCTTTTGTTGGTTCGCATGGAGCACATGCTGGACCAACTCTTGTCGCGAAAACAGCAGTACATTACGAAGCGAACTTATGAACAAATGATGAACCAACTCCATCTGGATACAGAAGGAAAAGTGGTAGAACCATTCATAGCGCTAGCAGATCGGCAAGATCGGGCCGAACGAGAACAGCAGTGGTACGAAAATATTGCGTCGGAGTTAGAGGTGGAAAACCTGATCCGATAAAACAGTGCAATATTTAGCTAATTTTTGTCAACGAGTAAATGATACCTATCAATCTGTATGGTTTACCCAGAGGTAAATCATTTAACTTTTCCAATGTTTTGCAATGGTACCGGCGACTGGCATTCGTGTTGAAAGAAAATTCGGCGTCCTTTGATTCGAGTCATTCTCATTGTAAACAAATCATACGCTAAGCTATCGTATCAATTGAAGTAGGTTCACTATTCCTCTAATTTAGTGTTTCGTCTTTGTCGAACGCATGTGCTAAATAGTTCGAAAAATCCTCTAGAGATTTACCTAGGACCCTAGTGCGTCCCACGAGTAAGAAGTCATCATCAAGCCCCATATCAAACCAATTGAGACACGACCATTCGTCCGTCCTACCTTACGGAGTGCTTTTTACGCCAGACATTCCAATTTCCAATCGATGATCTACATCAGACATCAGCGTGATGTGAGTCTTGCAGTACCAACGGTGTACACATATAGTTATACTAACATTTTTAGTATTTTTTACGGAGTAGCGAGGAGTTGGCATTTTTTCGATCTCAACGGATGGGTTCTCGGCCAGCCGTTCCGTAGGATGTGGTAGTCATTGCACGCAAGGTCGAGGAATTTGGCATTGGGACATTATTATGCACTTCTCTGGTCAATCATTGATCAGTCCACGCTCCACACCGTGCTCGCTGTTCGTTTCGTCTCGTCTCGCAAGAATCACTTTGTCAGTTCCAGCATTACGTTGAGGACAAAAAACTGCTGGTTCAGTCTTTTGAAACAAAGCAACTTTAACCATGGGTTTAACTTTCTCCCGCGTTTGGGAGCGCATGGTAAGATAATTGGTGAACGTATTAGCGAGATGGAAGCAATGTGCGGCGATAGCGAACTGTCATTTTCTCGTCATGGGCATGCGAACGCATTTACGTAGGACTGCCTACGGAGCGTACAGTACCGCCGGTCATTTTCCATCGCAGGTCCTTTGTGATGAAAGTTATCTAGCTTCTCACCATGGCCCTCTTTCTTTTCTCTTTCAATGATAGTTCGGGAAGAAGGAAATGCGCATCCTGATGGTGGGTCTTGATGCCGCTGGTAAAACAACGATCCTCTACAAGCTCAAGCTTGGTGAAGGTGAGTAACGGACTAATTCGTTCGGCTTCTCCTCGATTCGATTCATCGAGTCGGTCGTTTTCTGGGGGCTGTTTTCATCTTTAGTTGTGTATTCATTCACATGAGCTCGATCTCACGCTTATTCCTCTCTTCTCGCTTTGTGAATAGTTGTTACCACGATTCCGACGATTGGTTTCAACGTCGAGACCGTTGAGTACAAGAACATCTCGTTCACAGTATGGGATGTAGGCGGTCAGGATAAGATCAGACCTTTGTGGCGTCACTATTACCAGAACACGCAAGGTCTCATCTTTGTGGTCGACTCGAATGACTCGGATCGTATCGACGCCGCCCGCGATGAACTGCACCGAATGCTCAACGAAGACGAGCTCCGTGATGCCGTTCTTCTAGTCTTCGCTAACAAACAGGATCTTCCAAATGCCATGAGCGCTGCTGAAATGACCGACAAGCTAGGCTTGCATGGGCTTCGCCCTTCGTATCGCCAGTGGTACATTCAAGCTTGTTGCGCTACTACAGGAGATGGCCTTTACGAGGGTCTCGACTGGCTCTCGGCAACTTTGGTCAAGCGAAAGTGAGTCTTATTTATGTGTTCTTGTACATTCATCTCTAGCTACTGTATTCTAACTCTCCTTCTTCAATTAACCAACAGCGGATAAACGGCAATAGAGAACTTAACTTTTACGAAATAATAACGGTAAACTCATTGTGATGTTTTTATGGCTAATCAATAGATTCTCAGCTCCTCTGTCGTGATCGACTAGCGTCGCGTGCGCGCTTTCCCTTGCGTCCGGCGCCAGCGTTAGAGCTCTTGGTCGTTTTCTTCATCCCGCCCGAGAAATTGCCCCTCGGGTTGTATCCCGACATGTCGTTCATCGTTTTAGGATCGTTTTGTTTGAACCGTCCTCGTTTGCCTCCAAAGCCGTATTTCTTGTCAGCGAGTTGGCGCTTCTTATTCGACCCTTCTTTCCGTCAAGTGCGTCCATGAGTCGATTGTCTTGACCTCGCTCGGCCGAGTTAGTCCAATCCTCGACGGCCTTGAAATGATCCTTCTTCCTCTTGGCCTTTTCTGCAATTTTGTTTGCATGAGCTTCCTTGCTGCGCAGCTTGTGTTCCTTGTTCGATTTTCTCTGGCTGACAGCATCAATCTTTTCGTTTCGAAAATAAGACGGTCTTTGACTCGTGCCATGTGTTCTGTGCAACAAAGAAGGCGTGTGAATTAGAGACATCAAGAAATCAAAGACTCCAAGAACGCGAAAATAGCTACTCACCATCAGACTTGACCATCTCCGCAAAAAAAGTCGGCGGGACGAGCTATAGGGACACCTGCTTTCTTGCATTGCTCTCGAGCTTTGAAGACCGAGTCCAATGCCATGTCATAGAATGCAACCTCTCGCTTTAAGTCGTCATGAATATCCACGTGATCGTCACCTTCCGTGTTAAAGGGAGGGGTTCTGCGAAACAATAGCAAACGTCTCTACCCATGGCCATGCTGATTTCTCTGCAATGAGCTGATTTGTGATTATGTGGAGTGCTTTTGACCCACCATGCTCCTTGGAAAACGAGCTACCTTGGATTCCTCTTCTTCCTCGTCATCGTTGTCACTATCCTCGTCGTCGGATCCTTCGACTTGTGCTTCCTCAACTTCTTCGTCCTCATCGTCATGCTCCTCTTCGTCCTCCTCTGCGTTTTCCGAATCAGACGCTTCTTCTTCTGAACCGCTATCCTCTACGGCCTCTTTGACGTTTGTCTCCTCGTTGTTCATTTCCTCGTCATCGTTCTCGCTGTCATGTGCATCTTCTTCATCATCGGTCGAGCGAACTTCAATTTCCTCAATCGACTCGTCGTCATCATCAGCTCCTCCATCTTCTGTCTTTAACAAGTGATCATAGGCACCTCCCAAAATGGCCTCTTTCAAAGTTTTCGTATCTTCATCCCATTCATCTTCTGGAGGCAATTCATCCCCTGACATTTCTTCCAAATCTTCCATGGTAATCAAGGGTTTCTTTTCTTCGGCGCTCTTGGGGCTCTTTTTTCTCCTTTTTGTTGTTCTTTTCGGCATTCTGCTGTTGTTGATTATGATTGAGAAGCAACGTAAATGATTTACAAGATCAATTTGCAATTGAAATGATTTTTTTTGTTTCGCAGATCAAACGAAAACAAAACGGTGGAAAACTTTTTGTTGGTTCCGGTCATGTTGGTGGGTAGGCCAGACGGTTGAGTGCCTCGACGACATTTTTATGTTCGACAGGGATGCCGAAAAGATCGCATCCGACTTCTTCCACAACGGAGCCAAAACGTTCCCTTTTTTTGTTTACTTGAAGTGCTTTATCTATTATTTATTGATTTATTCGTTGACCCTTTTACATCACACAAAATGAAATCTTTCCGAGCAATCGCAGCATTACTCGCTCTCACACAAGGGACGCTCGCCTTTGTGACTCGCCCGACACGCTCTGTGTTCACATCGCTCCGTGCCGAAGACTCGTTTGCCGATGCCGCCTTGACCATTTCCGGGGCAGCTTCTTCTCTCCGAGGCAAGACGATTGTCGTCAAATACGGAGGCAACGCCATGACATCGGAAGAACTCAAAACCATGTTTTGTCAAGATGTGGCTGCACTGCAGAACTTGGGCATTCGAGTGATTGTGGTGCACGGCGGAGGCCCGCAAATCAACAAAATGTTGGAAAAAGTCGGCGTCGAGTCTCGTTTTGAAGGGGCATGCGCGTGAGTTCCCGGAAGTTGTCGATGTCGCGGAAATGGTCTTGTGTGGTGCCGTCAACAAAGAAATCTCCTCCAAGATTTGTGCTGCCGGAGGCCGGGCGATTGGCGTGTCCGGTCGTGATGATTGCATTCTGCAGTGCGTCAAAGAAATAAACAAGGACGGATATGATTTGGGAAATGTCGGAAGAGTAGAAGTCGTGAATACGGCGACTCTGACGCAGTTGCTGGATTGTGGTATTTGTCCTGTCGTTAGTCCTATCGGAACGGGCCTTCCGGGCGACGAGACTGCTTACAACGTCAATGCCGACGTGGCAGCAGGCCGCATTGCGGGGAAATCAAAGCCGCTCGCGTTCTCTTCTTGACGGATATTGCTGGAGTGCTCAATAAGGACAAGGAGCTTTTTCCTAAGTTGAGTATTGCGGAAATCAAGGATCTCATTGCGGACGAGACGATTACTGGTGGAATGATTCCCAAAGTGTCGTTCGCTACAAGTGCTGTTGAACTGGGCGTCCAAGGTGCCTTTATTACCGATGGACGTGTTCCCCATGCTCTTTGAAGGAAGTCCTTGGCGGTGGTGCGGATGGTATGGGAAGCGGAACGGGTGGCACTGTAGTGACGCTTTAAAATTGACGACTGACTAGCTAGTTATTCATGTGAAGGATACAAATTTCAAGCCTGTGGGTGTTAGTCTTTATTTTGATAGCCTATTCATTCCCTTGTTGCACGTAGCTCGTAACTTAGCAAGCATGTTGAGAAGATTTGTTTCCTTGTTAAGCTGCGCATGTCGTAAAGGTTCTTGAAATTTGAATTTTTCTTGACAACAATGACAACAGCTTTTGCCACCCTTGAATTGCATTCTGCAATTTCATTTCCTAAAGCAGACTTCTTCTTTCCTTTTAATCAACAATAAACTAGAATGATATTGCGGAATCCTTCACCACGTCGACAGCAAGGCTTTCGATTCTCCGAAAACAACGTTTTCGTACTGTTTATGGGTGTTTGTCTCGGGTTCTTGGCTTCATCATTTCTCTCTGTTATCCATTTCACCACAGCACATTCGACGAATCGAACAAATCTACATACATCAACAGCGATCCACCCAGACCACTAGAGCGAGTGATGACACTAATACTGCAACCGGTTGGAATACAATTCATGTGTTTTATGGCAACACATCTCACATCCATCAAGTGAGTCAATTACCCGCCGCTTCCTTTCATTCCAAAAAATGGTTCTCTCAAGCACAGCAAGACGAACTCGTTAGCCGACTCCTGCGAGGGAAACAGGACGGATACTTCGTAGACTTGGCCTCCAATGACGCGGTCCGAATTTCCAACACGTACGCGTTGGAGACCTATCATGGTTGGAAGGGCTTTGTCTTGAAGCCAACTCCATGTACTGGGCCGGACTGGCGTATCGATCCGGCTGTACGACCATTGCTGCAGTAGTTGGAAAGAACACGATGGAACAAGTTAGTTTTCGGTTCCCCAATCGAGCTGCACCCAAAGGAGGCATTGTGGGTGCGCACTTTGATAACAGTGAAAAGAGTGCATTTGGGGAAGACCAATTGCGATATACAGTGACCTTTGCACATTCTTGAGCGCTTTCACGCTCCTACTGTCATTGACTATCTATCGTTGGATGTGGAGGAGCGGAATCCTTTGTCATGTCTACATTTCCATTTGATCGATATCGTTTTAATTTATTGACGGTGGAAAGACCAGACGATGAATTATGTCGCTTGCTAGTCGGAAACGGCTATAGATTACTGAAGAAATTAACAAAATGGGGTGAAACTATCTGGGCTCACGAGTTGGTTGCTGATTCTTTGGATCTGTCGGCCCTTGATGACATGGATACCGAACATTATGAGTACCGAGACAAGTGAAGCGTGACGGGTAGCAAGGATTCGCTGATTCTCCTTCATAACAATAAATGCTGAATCGAGTCATCTCATTACTCACATGCCATCGATCTAGAGAGTCATACTTTTCGTTATGATGTTGCGTCCCAGCTTCTGTCTACATTTGCAAAACAACAGTAGGCGGTGTGTTAGAACAACAAATACTCCGAATAATGTAGCAAGCTGACCGACGGAGCTGTCGTAGAATACAACAATCACCATTTTAGTGATTCACAACTCCAGCGAAAAACAAAATGGCCAGGTGAGGATGATGAAGTCCCCGACTCTGTCCTCTTGCCATCAGTCGGTTTACAAGTCAATGTTGCTCGGAAATGAACGGGCCAGGGTATGTAGATGATTCATACCTCGGCTAGCTGGCCAAGCGTGTTGTTGAAATGATATCACGGAGGAACGTACCTGTGGGAGATGTTGTGCCCCAACTGTTGTGTGATGCGATGGTCCATTCATTTCTTGATTGTTGACTATCATTCATCCCGTTACCGAAACCGACTGCAACTTTTCGATAATTTCGTTCGTCTCTTCTTCTTCTCATCATCCTCAAACTCTGGCAACTCCGGAAGATCCGATTCTTCATAAATCACCATAATCCGAAGTGTGCACGACGGACACTTGGCAATGTCTTCTCCATCGTGTAATTCTTCCAGCGTGATGCGAAACTTGTCGCCACAAGGACAGGGATACGTGTACACCAACTGTTCTTCATCAAAGAACATGTCTTCAATCTCGACTTCTTCGTAAATTGACATGATTGGGAAGAAAGAAGATGAAGAATAGGAGCAGTTGCTGTTGTTTTTTTTTGTTTGTTTTGTGGCAAATCACAAAAAAACAAAATATATCAGCCCAATTTTCCCGCAGCACAACAGACAGACGCTTTTCACGACTCACGGACCACGGACAAACGAATGTGTGGTGCTGCGCTTCCACGCGCGTTCCATTAGGTCATGAGCCACATTCACGGACGACCGACAGTCCGTTGCCGTTTCGACGTTCCAATGCGACCAACGTGCTTCAATGTACACTTTCATCCACAGTGCAGCAGGAATGCTGGGTGGAGGATTTCTCTCCTCCACACACTTGTTTCTTGGACGTTGTTGGATGAGTGCAGCCACTCTTTGTTTATTTTCAAATAATAAATTGATTGTTATTATTTTTTATTTGTCATCGTCGTTTGACCTTTTCTCTTTGAACTGTTACCATGTCTGACGACGATTACCACATTGAATCCGCCGATGCCGGTGCTTCGGCCACCATTCCCATGGAAGCTGGGCAGATCAAAAGGAGGGTACGTGTTGTTTTGTTTGCTAGGTTTTGGGGTGCGCTGCGCTGTGTGTGTGTTGTCGTCGTAATTCGTCTGCGTATTGTAGCATCGATGCAGCAGTTATTTGTCTGTGTTATTATCCTGCGATTCATTATTTTGAGTAATTGCTCGAGAGGAATACTTGCAAGGATCTAATTATTTGTACTACGAGATTCGATCGCCTTTCTCAAAAACGCCGCGCACGTCATTTTCTCGCTCACGGTCATTCATTCATTCATTCATTCACAGATACATGATGATCAAGGGTTTCCTGCAAAGTCCTCAACATCTCCGTCTCCAAGACTGGAAAGCACGGACACGCCAAGTGCAACTTCACCGCTACGGACATTTTCACCGGAAAGAAGTACGAAGATATGATTCCTTCTTCGCACGGAACTACCGTTCCCATTGTCAACAAGAGCGAATGGGAGCTCATTGACATTGGTGAGGAGGGTGAAATGACTTTGATGGACGAAGCTGGTAACCAGAAGACGGATCTCAATCTTCCCACCTTCCCCGAGGGCATGGCCGATGAGATCCGAAATGCTTGGAACGGAGGCGAGAGCCAGGTCATGGTCACGGTCCAGGTGGCGGTCGGGATCGAACAGGTCATTTCCTACAAGAAGGACTCTGGTTCTTCTTAAGGACTCACTGAGGATTCAATGTGGTGTATGTTGTTGGTTTTGTTTTTCTATAGATATTTCGACTTTTACGATCAAGTATTTATGGAAAATGAGGCAAGCAGTGTATATCAAGGCGTTGGGTTATGATCATGGCGGATGAATGAAATAGATGGATGGATGGAAGGATAAAGAAAGGGAATGGATGGATTTCCTGGAGCGAGCGACAGAAGTGTTCTTGAAGCTCTTCTATGATATTATGCAAAACTAATTTATTGTGAACGCTTTTTTAGTATTGCATCTATCTGTATGCGTGTTCTTATTGTTTCGTTTCCTTGTCGGAAGTGTCACCGCCATATAGATGAAGCTTCTCGTATTCGTCCGTTTGAATGTATTTCTCGGCGGCCGCCAAGTGTTGGGTCTCCCGCTCCTTCTCATCTTGCGCCAATAGAGCTTCAAAATCACGTCGCTCGATTTCTTTCATCTCGTAAGGAGAAAACTCTTGATTGGGAAAGGCACCAGACTCGACATCGCGCTTGAATTCTTGCAATCCCTCTTGAATCATGTGGCCGATTTGTGCATATCGTTTGCAGAATTTGGGGACAAATTGTTCATGATGAGGATGACTGGTCATGCCCAACATGTCATGGAAGACGAGCACTTGTCCTGACGTGGCTCCTCCTGCCCCAATCCCAATGGTCGGAATTTCCAAAGACTCGGTGACGGCAGCCGCGACATTGGCAGGCACGCATTCCAGCACCACCGCAAAACACCCGGCATCTTGCAATCGCAAAGCTTCGTCCAAGACAGCACGAGCTCGGACGGCCGTACGACCTTGTGCGCGAAATCCACCCAACACACTGATGGATTGCGGTGTGAGACCGACATGTCCCATGACCGCCACACCTCCTTCGACGAGTTTACGTGCGGTTCGGGCTCGTTGGAGGCTGCCTCCTGTGGGAATTATGGGTCTCAAGTCAGACGTGCGACACAATAGCAAAGAATATTCTTGTTTATGCTCGCTCACCTCCAATTTGACGGCATCCATTCCAGCTTGTTGTATAAATCGATACGCATTCCGTAAGGCAATATCCGTATCATCGAATTCATACGACGCAAACGGCATATCCCCACCAACAGTGGTTCATCCTTGACATTTGCTTGATCGACACCCTCCGAACCGCTTGACAATGATGCAACATGTGATCCACTGTCATGGGTTGTGTCGTCGAATGCCCCAATTCCACCATGGCGACGGAATCTCCCACCAGAATGACATCCATCCCGGCACGTGCCACGTGAATGGCTGATGGGTAATCGTAAGCCGTGACCATGCTGATTTTGTGACCGTGTCGTTTCTTGGAAGTTAACGATATGGCCGAGACTTTGGCGAAACAGCGGGTTGTCAGAGTGTATACTACATTATTAATTGGAAGTGTTCGTGAAAATGATGACAAGAATAGCATGTTTTTGTTGAAAGCGAATGATAAATAAATGTGTTTATTCATTCATTCATTCATTCATTCGACTGCCAGGGTCAAGGGGTACCAATAAAATTTTGCAGTCAAGAATATCTTGTGCGATGGTGATGCGATCCGGTTCGTTCGTGACTGCCTCAGTCGTCTCCTTCATGGCCATGCCGGCGTGTCCGTTCCTATGTAACCAGTACCGCGACAACGCGCGACTTTTCCCTCCAACGCGGCCCGGAGGAAAAAGCAGCGACGACGAAACAATGATGATGATCGCGCATTCCTTGCTGCGCAAATCTCTCTATCTGATTTGAAACCAAGCTAGACTTACGCATATCCGTTCTCTTTGATTGATATTAAATAAAAAAATGACAAACGTAGCGGCAAAAGAAAACACGGTAGATGCTCTGGAAGAGCGCATCATTGATCAAGAATACAAGATATGGAAGAAAAGTAAGACAACGCGGTTGAGTCTCCGAGTTTCTTTTGCATTCATTACCTCACACGATCATTCTCTCCTTCTTGTATTCATCCCAGACACTCCGTACTTGTACGACTTCGTCATGACTCATTCGCAAGAATGGCCGTCTCTTACGTGCGAATGGCTACCGACGGTCCGAAACATCAACGACACCGTCGCCGAACACAGCGTGTTGGTCGGGACGCACACGACGGGAGAACAAAACTACCTCATGGTAGCCACGTGTGGATTGCCGCGGGGAGAAGTTTTGGACGAAAACAACAAGAAATTGCCGTACGATGAGGAAAAGAAGGAAATTGGAGGTCATGGGCATGCCAATTCGGCCGTGGGCAAGTTGGAGATCAAGATGAAAGTGTTGCATGATGGTGAAGTCAATCGGTGCGTGCGTGCGTGCGTGTTTCCTTGTTGCTCTAAGTACTGTTTGCTATGTGTTGGTTATTTCTACGTTCTTGTCTCATGCATGCTACTGCTATGTTCTTACTCACTTTAATTATTATATTCAACATATCATCAACGACTTCCTGCAGCGCCCGCCACATGCCCGACAACCATTTCATGGTAGCGTCGCGTGGTCCCAGCTCGGACATTTACTTTGGGACTTTTCCAAACACTCGTCTTTTCCGGCAGAAGGAACGTTTTCTGTCCCGATGGCTTTGGAAAGGGGCATACCAAAGAAGGTTACGCGATGGAATGGTCGAAACTGAAAAGGGATTTCTGTTGACGGAAGTGAAGATACGACAGTGCAGCTGTGGGATGTGTCCAAACTAGGCAGCAGTGCCGGTTCCAACATGGACTCGATTGCAACGTTTAAAGGACATACCAAAGTCGTCGAAGATGTCGATTGGCATCGAAAGGATGAGAATATGTTTGCCAGTGTGGGTGATGACATGATCATCAACATTTGGGATTTGCGGAAAACGGACAAGGCGTCGCAGTCGAAAGCAGCTGCACACGAGGGAGATATCAATGGTGTTGCTTTTAATCCGGTGAATGAATTCCTCTTTGCGACTGCTTCGGCCGACAAGACAATCAAGCTGTGGGATTTGCGAAATATGAAGAGGTAAGTGGGAGTATGGGTAGTAGCAGTAAGTTGATGATTAGCCGTAGTCTTACCATATTGCTTGCATTTTGCAGTGCCACAAATACATTGATTGGACACACCGACCAAGTATACAAGGTGGAATGGTCTCCGCAGGATGAAAGTGTGTTGGCTTCGTGTTCGGATGATCGACGCGTCGCTCTTTGGGACCTGTCAAGGTGCGTCACTAGTTTCGTGTTGCTCGCGTACGCCATGGCACGACTGTCTTATTCTCACCCTTGTTCTCTTGATCCCACGTCGCTTCATTTTTCACTATAGAATCGGTAAGTCGTCGATTGTATATATTTGTTCTCTGCGAATTTTCAAACGAAATCTCATTCGGATTGCACATTTCGTTTTCTAGGCCAAGAACAAACACCAGAAGACGCGGAAGATGGTCCGCCGGAACTGCTTTTCCTGCACGGCGGACACACGAGCAAATTGTCCGACTTTTCGTGGAATACCAATAAACCATGGACCATTGCCAGTGTATCGGAAGACAATGTATTGCAGGTTTGGAATGTGGCTGAAGAGATCTACGTACAAGGAGATGACGGTGAGAGCCAAAGTTCGGGAGAAGGAGAGGACGGTTTGCTCAGTGAAGACGAAGACGACGGGGAAGAGTAGAAAACAGTTGACAAAACGTTGAGATCGTCATCCTAAATGAATAGATTTTATTATCCAGCATTGTTTTCGCTGCGGTTGTCGTCTTCCTATTTAGCATTTGCCGATTTGGGTTTCTTAGTGTTGTTGACAAGCTGCCTAGAATCAGTATCCCCGCAAATGGCCCTTCTTTGAAAAATCTACGTCTCGAAGTCCTTGTTTAGTCACTGTGTTTAGTCTACCGGTACCGTAGTCAGCTTCCACGTGTGGTGGGAATTTATCTTCAACCTTAATGTTTATAGAGGTGAATCTCGTTGGGTTTATTCAAGCCCTTCTTGCGTTAAGGTTTTCTGGCATAACTTTATCTCCATTTACGTTTGCAACCAAACCTCGGAGAAACGAAATGCACCAAAAAACATGATGGCGATCCACAAATCTCTCATTCGTTTTGCAACAAATCCCTTTTCTTTAGACTAGGTCTTCCTATTATTATATATAAATTGTTTGAACATGCCGAAAGCAGCAACAGAAAACACGGTAAAGCCTTCTTGGAAGAGCGGCTCTTAAATCACCGTTACATGGCATGGAAGAAAAGTAAGAGAATCGCAGCTTGCTTGCTTGCTTGCATATAAGTAGCGTTTTCGTTTTTCAACTCACGCAATCAGTTGCTTCCTGAATCTTACCAGATCTTCCATCCTTGTACGATTTTGTGATTGGACATGAACAGAAATGGCCCTCGTTGACATGTGAATGGTTGCCCACGGTGCGGAACCTTAGCGATCAAATTGCAGAACACTGTCTATTGGTCGGGACGCATACCAATGGAGAGCAGAATCACCTCATGGTCCTCGCGTGTGGATTACCGCGTGACAAGTTTCCTATCGAATTGTAGCATCAACGTGCACGTCGAGGACAGGACGGTGCCGGGCAAACTGGAGATCAAGAAGAAAATCATGCATGAAGGGGAAGTCCACTGGTAAATTATTTCACGTTGATGCTGCTCTCTTCGTTGCTTTTGATCCTTCTCACGCATGAGACTATATTTTCATCAATTAGTGCACGTTACATGCCAGGAAACGAGTCGATAGTAGCGTCTCGCGGCCCCAACTCAGATATTTACTTTTGGAACTTGTCCAAGCACCCGCAAACTCCAGCTGAGGGACACAGTTCTGCCCAGATGGAATTGGAAAAGGGCATAAAGAAGAAGGATACGCGATGAAATGGTCCAAGCTGAAAAGGGATTGCTGTTGACGGGAAGTGAAGATACGACAGTGCAGCTGTGGGATGTTTCAAACTGGGCAGCAGTGCCGGTTCCGACATGGACTCGATTGCAACGTTTAAAGGACATTCAAAACTGTGGAAGATGTGGATTGGCATGCGATGGACCCGAATATGTTTGCTAGTGTGGGTGATGATAAAATAATCAACATTTGGGATGTGCGGAAAACGGACAAGGCGTCTTGGTCAAAAGCAGATGCGCACAGAAAAGATATCAATGGTGTTGCCTTTCATCCAGTGGACGAATTCCTCTTTGCGACGGCTTCGGCCGATAAAACAGTCAAGCTCTGGGACTTACGAAATATGACTATGTAAGTTGAAACTGGCAGGTACTGTATGTGGACTGTTTCATGTTCTCATCTATTTTGGGTGTCGGTTTTTTGTCAGTGCCACGAATACGTTGATTGGTCACACCGACCAAGTCTATAAAGTAGAATGGTCTCCACATGATGAAAATGTGCTGGTCTCTTCTTCGGATGATAAACAAGTAGCTCTTTGGGATATATCACGGTGCGTACTCTTTTTTGATCGCCGTGTTGCGGTTGTCTCATTCTCAACTTATCGTCTCCCGTTCACACGTCGCCGTCCTTGCCCTATAGAATCGGTAAGTCAGCGGCTAACTTTGCATCTTTTTCTTCGTAAATCATACCGTAAACACTGAACTGTGTTTGCTTTAGGTCAAGAACTGACACCAGAAGACGCTGTAGACGGCCCGCCAGAGCTGTTGTTCATGCACGCTGGACACACGAGCAACGTGTCTGACTTCTCATGGAATATCAATGCACCGTTTACCATTGCCAGTGTATCAACAAGCAACGTCTTGCAAGTCTGGAATGTGGCCGAAGATATCTATAAAAAAAGAAAATGATGATTGCATTGGATGGAGAGGATAGTTCGCTCAGTGGATACGAAAACGAGTATGACGACTTTGACGACTAGAAAAGTGACAAGCAACGTTTATAACTCTATTATTTCACTATATTAATATGATTCAGTCCTATTCCTCATCGTCGTCTTCTTCGCTATCATCGTCGTCTTCATCATGGACATTGACCGGTCTAGCGGCGTCAATAGCATCGATATCGACAACTGGATCTGCCGCTTCGTCAATAAGATTTATTGTATCTTCCAACAATCTCCTCGTTCTTTCCAGATCAAACATAGTGTCGTCCACTTTCCTTCGGCATTCAAAATAACAATATCTTCCACTGAACTAGCATCCACGTCCGTGAATTCAAATCCAAGCGCTTTGGCAAGTACATCCATTTGACTGGCGTCCTCTTCCTTTAAAATAGAAATAACGTGGCCACCGTCTCCTTGAACTGTTCCCAGTTGTCCCACGCGGCCCACACGTCCGGCCAAATGCACATACTCGCGTGGATCTTCCATGGGCAGGTACAGAGTATATACATGCGTTAGCGCAGGGAAATCCAGGCCTCGAACCGAATTTGGCGTCGCCAACATGACCGATGTCTCATTTTTTTTGAATTGTTCCATGATGGTCAAGGGATTAACACCAGATTTGGGGAGAAGTACACAGAGTCTGTGATCTCCCACATGGCATCTCGAAGAGGCTCAATAGCCGCCCGAGCTTGCGCTTCGTCTGGAAAGAACACTACCACTCGAGGACGTTGCAAAGTGAAACCGGGTACGGGCGCTTGCACAGATTGTTCGTAGTCATAGAGTGATTTGCGCAAAAGACGCGCCAAGACCAACAGACCGCGTCCGCTTTTGAGTATAACACGCTCGTGCTTCAAGCCCGGATAGAGACACAAATTCAAGTCTTTCAACGATGCCGTTTGTTTGCCCACCAGTCGAGACAAGTTCTCACTGTCCTGGGACTCTAGAGGACGATGATCCGTAGCGGAAGCAATCCAACTCTTCCCTTGGGTAGTACGCGAGAGCTCACGGCCAAGTTTCCCAATGATTCCGTGACGCTGGCTCCAACCAAAAACACCAAACGACTGTATTCGCGCTCCTCCGGATCGTCATCAAACAATTTACTCAAATCAGCGGCATCGGTTTCTTCGAGTGCCAAATCAGCTTCATCGTAAACAACAACTCTCAGCTTGGATGGAATAATATCTTCGTCCTCGAGAAGCTTTCCCAAGTATTTTGGTGTTGTAATGGCGACATCTGTCTGCAATTTCAATCCAAACGACGCTTCTTCGTCATCAAGAACACACCCAATTCGAATTCCTTTGGGCCCTTTGTACTTGAACATGTTGGCTCGTCCCGAACTCTGCGTGGGGTCGTCTTTGATCACTCCTCCGATCAATTGATACAATAACATGGCAGTTTGCACTCCGAGTTCTCTTGTTGGGACCACAATGAGAGCCAGTGGACTCTTGACGTCTTTCCCACTTTTTCCCAAAGTTGAAATGGACGCTCCAGCGGCTATAGCTCCTTTTGTCGTGTTTGTTTGCGACTGTTCGATCGCACAACGGGCGAAGTGACCACCGCCAGACGATCCAACAAATCCCCGTAGTGTCCCCTACCATTTCTTCTGCTCCCACTCGAATTCTCTGTCGCGTAAACAAAGAATCACTCAAAGTACTCAAAAGAGGAACCAGATACGATAAAGTCTTGCCCGACCCCGTCGTCCCCGTGACAACAATCCCCATATCCTTGGCATTCCGGTCAATCCGCGCTTCGAGCGAAGACTCGTCCAATTCTTCTGCCGTACTATTCAAAATAGCATTGACTCCTTCCATGGCATTGATTTGTATAGTCGTCGGAAATGTATAATTCAGTGCGTCCAATCGCTCCGTCAACCACGGCGCAGCTCCGAGTCCACGCCAGGACATGCGTCGCCGCAGGGCCTTTCGTTCTTCCTTGTCCATGGAAGAACCGTGCAGTCGCTCCAGCATGCTATCCGACAATCGCCCCGCTTCCATATAATCTTCTCGAAGGACAGCATCTCGTAACAATGTGTGCAGTTCATTCAATCCCATTCGATCTTCTGGATTGTCGGTAGCTCGCAGAGCAGCGACTCGCGGTTGCAGCTGGATGGTCGGTATCCATGACGCGACAATTTCCGAGTGCACAGCTATTAACAACACAGATATGGTAGCACGCATAGCTTTCTACTAATTTACAAGGAAAAGGGCACCAGCGACGATAATAGTATCCGGATCTGATTTTGTGGATGCGAAATTCGCAAACAAACAAAAAAGCAGATGTTTCGTCGGTGTTGTTCGAAAAGACCAAGCACGGATGATGATTCATTCAGTCGCCAATCAGGAACCACGTGGAAGTGAGAGCAAACGAATTAAGGAGAACGTTTTCCTTTTTTAATAATGGAAATGAAATGTGTTTACCTTGGGCATACAAATATAAACACAGATGTAAGAAGTTAATATAAAGAAGAAAGAAAAATAACACCGTCTCGCATCATTCACGTTAAATTTTATGACAGATCTACCTTCATCAGTGACGACAATTTCTCAAAGAATGACCTTTCTGTCAAGCTCTAGTACCTGTGCGGCTCTTGTTGGCGCTCGTTGTCGTCCCTTTCACCGCCTCGACTGCGCTGCTGGGCCAACAAGACTCGTCGAATGCCTTCATGAACGGGCTTGAGCTGCGACAAATTCGGTGAAGAGATCTTGATGGGGTTGCGAGCTACAGGAAGCACGACAATGTACTTCCATGGTTGCAGTTTGTTCTTGTACTTGACCATTTGTGGGCCCTGCCAGTCGTTCTGAATGCGCGCTCCTTGCAGCGAAAATTGTTTTACTTTTACGGAAACAGGTCGACGGGCTTGTGTCTCGATAACGGCAATATCATACTCGGACTGGAATTTGCAACGAAGAAGTTGAGATGTACTGACCTTTGCTAGAGATAAAACAGAATAATCATCATGAAAATGACTTACCTTGGAACGATACATGTTCATCATCCACGGTTGAGCAATGATACCACCAATCACCACGTACTTGGGCTTCCACTCTTTGGCACTGTTCGGTGCAATCGTGTCCCGAGTGTCATATTTGACCATGTGCTCTCCTTCGGCCACCACCACATCGGTACTGGGAACATAGAATAGCAACGGAAGTGGTCGAGGACCTTCCTTGATCAATCGCGAAGCATCCTTGGGGTTCTTCACGTCCACTCCATTCACCTTCAACAAGACATGACCCAACTCCACGCCAGCCGCTCGCGCAGACGAACCTTCGACAATGAAAGCAACCACAGGGCGCTCACCCAAAGCGTCCACCATGGACTTGTCCGTGTTCAAGAACAACGAATCGGTCAGCTCTTGTGGTTTGAAGAACATGACACCGAGAGTGGGAGTAAAGATTTTGGCATCGTACCACTCTCCACCGGGAGGCAGACCTTCTTCTCCTGCTCTTGTATCGTTCGCAGTGGCAGCCGGCGCGGGCTTTCCGAAGCAGCGACCGGAGGCTGACCGTTCCTGAAAATGCTCCCAAAAGTCGTCATCACCATTCGCCGCCGGTGGCTGACTGACGACGGTCGTCGGCGGCGGAGGCGCGCCCGGATAAGCTGACTGTTGCGTTGGAGCAACGGGAACGAGTGCCTGGCTTTCAAACACCGAAAACGGATCCACAGCAGGAGGAGGTGCCGGTTGGCCATACGGCTGTTGAGGAGGATATCCATAGGGGTTCTGTGGAGGCGCTCCGCCATAAGCAGGTTGTTGTTGTTGTTGTTGACCATAGGGAGAATTGACGGCATACGGACTCGACTGCTGCGGAGCAGGCACCAAAGCTCCCATGGAAGCATCTTGTGCTTCGGGAGCTCCAAACGGTGCAGCACCGTACTGTGGCGCACCATACGGTTGTTGGGGAGGAGCTCCGTACGGGCTCGGGGGCTGCTGATACGATTCATACGCCGGTGGGTGTTGCTGCGAAGGCGGTTGAGCCCACGGGTCGGTCACCGGTGGAGCAGGAGGTTGACTCTCGGGAGCACCGAATGGATTCGCCGATTCTCCTGTGGTGGTTGCGCAAATGGATTCGCCTGATCTGGAGCCGGAGGAGCATCGTAAGCTGGAGGGGCCGCGGAAGGAGGGGCGCCAAAGGATTGCCGAGATCCGGCTGCTCCGGGCTGGCGGCTGACCGTAAGAAAACGCCGGTGGTGCTTGCTGCTCGTAACTCGGTGGTTGCTCATAACTAGGCGGCTGTACCTGCGGAGGTGCTCCGTATTGCGGTTGCGGAGGCGCTCCGTATTGCGGTTGCGGCGGTGCTCCAAAGGGGCTGCGGAGGGGCTCCGTATTGCTGCGGCGGAGCGTCATATTGCGGCTGCGGAGCACCGTATTGAGGCCGGGGAGCTCCATACTGAGATTGCGGCTGAGGCGCCCCAAATTGCTGTTGCGGCGGGGCATCGTATTGCGGCTGCGGAGCTCCGTACGGCTGAGGTGGTGCTCCGTAGGGGTTCGGAGCATTCATCGGCGGCGCTGCATACATGGGCTCGGATGGAGGCGGAGCCGTCGGCAAGGCAAACTGTTCAAAAGGATTGGCCATGTTTTCGATTATTTTAAAGGAAAATCAGAGTTCCGATGTAAACTAATATGCCCGAAAAGGATGGACGGCTGCTAGTAGACTAATCGCTCTCAATGATGAGAAGTGTGCAATTTCTTTGCTTGGTAGACTATCTAACGTCGCTCTTGCGCTTCGTTGAGGGTGTTTTTTTCTTGATGCAATGAATTGCGGTAATGATGTATCTGCGCCGATTGCTTGTAGTAGACTAGCAACAAGGATGACAATAATATCGTTGTGGATCCTTTCGTGCTTTGCTTTGCACACTCGTCAGCGCAACGGCTGAAAATCATGCATTCGACAAAAAATCGATCCAACTGAAACACGTGCGGACGGCACGCGCCTTTTATGTACAGTTTCATTTATACTCGGTAGAGGTTATTTCGAAATTAGCGGGTTGTGTAGCGAAAAGACAAGCGACCGGTTTCGATCTCGATCTCCCGCCAAAATGCGCTTTTGCCCTCATTGATGAGACTTTTCCTTTCTCATTCATTCATTCATTCATTCACAATCAATCGATAAAAAAATCGATAAAGGAGAGCATGATTCTCATTCAAAGGAAGAAGTAACGAGAAATTTAAAGAATTTATAACAATGACAGCCCACAATCATCACACTCTGCAATCATCACCACACATAGAAATAGAAACAGCCTACGATTGGTTTCAACGATCCAAACGACGCAAAGCGCAGGATGAAATTCCACAAGATCCTTCGTCCGCAGCTTGGTCGTTTTTCGTTCCGGATCGGGTATTTCGTTCCTGGATGCTGCCGCCTTTCGTCGACACGATGCCTCCCTTCCTGTCATTCATATAACCGGAGACGTCGCCAAGACGTGGACGCTTCTGTCACTGGCCGCTCGATTTGTCGTAAAGACACGATCTTCGCAATTTACATCATCATCAATAGTAATGCGGATACGACTATTGTGCATCCCCAAGTTATCATTTTAGACTCGAATCAGCAAATCACGGCCCTCGGCTCGCTCACGTCGTCCGATCGACACTGCTCCGCCAAATGGACGCGTCCATGGCGTCGTCGCAAGACGAATTGCACTTTGATCAGGACCTTGACGAATGTATGCAACGCATTCATGTGGCCAGCAGTTGTCATTCGACGGACTGGGTTCCCATCTTGGAGTCTCTGTGTCATCAATTAACGCCATTGGCGTCCGATCATCCTACTTTGGTTCTGTGGGACGGGTTTTTGCAGCATGAAAATAATAATGATAGTGACGATGCGGCGCGCATGGAAATCGTTCGACAATTGGCAAGGCTTTTGGACCAATGTTCGGTGGTGTTTGTGACGGCGTCTTCTGTGAACCGCAATTTTGAGTGGGATCGCTATATTACGCAGCGAGTAAAGTTGCAACGGAATTCGGTTTCGGGCAGCGCAGGTCATGACTACATTGCCACGGTACACGCCTCTCCTATTCCGTTTTCGATTAGTCCATCGGGTATTCTTTCCTAAAAGACATATACAATTGTAAATTTTATTTCATAGACTTTTTTCTTTACAGTACACATTTATATATTATTCTTTACTCACTCAATCGGCCAACAAACAGTCCAGTTCCCAATCTAGTTTTGATGCTCCGGTAGACTGTGTTGGCGCAGTCCTTTGTTCGGGGATATAGGTGTCGAGTTGCGCTTGCTGTTAGTATGTTGTGAGCGCTTCATAGGCGTGGCTTGGATGCCACTGGGTCGTGCAGTCACTCGTCCCATTTTCTCCTTATCCAATTTACGTTTCAAGTAGGCTTCCTGACGGCGAACCTTGTCCTGTAGGGCTTCTCTCTTTTCGAGCTCGACGATGTCCTTGTTTTCACGAAGCAAGACGCCTAGTTTTTGTTGCGCTGCTTCGAGTTCGCTGGTTGCAATTTGGAGATTTTGACGTTCCGTCTCGAGCTCGTCGAGCAACGTCTGCTCTTGATTGGTCTTTTCAGCCTTGAGTTCTTTGATTTGTTCCTCTCTCGCTTGAAGTTTAATTCGAAGTGAGTTCACTTCCGCCTGAACCTGGTCGACGGCCAGGTTTTGAGTCTGCAGGAATGACTCCAGCTCTTTATTGTGGCGACTTAATTCGTCGTTCAATATGACCTTCTCTTTGATGGAACTTTCCAAGTCTTTGATTATCTTTGTTTGCTCCAGTGTAGACTCTTCACGCGAGTCGAGTTCCTGTTTCAGATCTTCACATCGTCTTTCTAGATCCCATCGGATATCCTCGTGCTCTCTCACGAGCCCCATTTCTTTTCTAGTCGCAGCGTAAGCTCGTTTCTTTCGTTGTTGACTTCTTCCTGGGCAAGCTGCAGCTCTCGGCAATTATCTTGCAACTCTTTGCATGCTACTTCCAGGTCATGAATCTTGGTCGTAAATGAAGCCGTGTCAAGCTTGGCATCCTTCAGCTTTCGCTCTGCCTCCTCTAGTTTGACCCTCATAAACTCTGCTTCGCGTTTCGAGCTATCGCATTGTTTCTGGACGGTATCAATCTCGCGCTGCATCGAATCACGCTGATCAGTCGCTTGCTTACACATCTGAGCCAGCTTCTTCCTCAAATCGGATGCTTCGTTTTCCAGCTCTGATGTCTTCAAAGTAAACTGCTCTGACTTGAACTCGAGCTGAGCACTAAGGTTGTTAACATTATTCTGAAGGAGGCGGATCTTTTCATTCTTGTCGTACATTTCAACAACTTCCAAGTCCCGAATTTCGTCCTCTTTCACAGCCAGCTTCGAAGTCAACCCGCGATTTTCGATCATCTGCTTTGAAACTTCAGAGCGTAACTCGCCAATTATCTTGTCTTTTCTTTAAAACCTGGTCTGAGAGTTTCGCGTTATCCGAGGCTTTCTCGAGAGACGCTTCCGCTCGTTTGAGGACTCCTGTAAGCTCACAATGTGGTCTCTTTTTGTTGCAAGTCTTCTTGCAATGAAGCGAGCTCGAGAGATGACTTTTGTTGCTCGCGAGTGCTCGACACCAGAATTTCCTTGAGTTGAGAAGCATGTTGCTTCTCGTGGGCTATCAACTTGGCGTTCAGTTTCTTGATCTCGATTGACTCCTGTTCAACGAGTTCTTTTCGATCTCTAGTTTCAAAATTTCTGCAGATAGTTCAGCAATGTCCATTTCCTTTTCGTGCAATTCTTCCGTCATCGCTGCTCGTTCAAGTTCTAGGGCTTCGATATCTGCAGTGAGCCCATCTACAAGTTCGCCGTCGTTCTGTAACTCCTCCAGCTTTGTTGTCGTAACCATTAGCTGTCGCATTTGAGCTTCCATGTCTTTTCCAGGCACTCTATCATCATATTACGCTCAGCCAGTTTCGCTTCCAGCATAGAAATATCCTTTTGTGAATCGCGCCTAGCTGTTCAACATCGTTTGCATGTTCTGTATTGAGTGATGACACGATGTCGGAGAAAGATTCAACTTTGCTTTTCAGCTGCTGTTGGCTCATGGAAAGTTCGGCCATCAAATTTTCAATAGCAGTCTCTTTTCCTCGAGTCTCGCGGTCAGTTTTCTTACTTCGGCTTCTAGATTCGACTTTTCGGCTTGCAGAGCTAGCGCGTCATTGCTTTTGGATGCAATCTCTCTTTCTTTGTTTTCGAGAGTCCCAATGAAATCTGACAACTGCCTTGCCTTGTCCTCTTCAAGATTCTCGATCTGCGCGTTGTGCTCTGCTTTCATCGCTGCGACATGCGCGTCTAGTTTGGCGATCTTTGACTCACTATTAGCTCTGAGTTCACTGAGCTCAGACTCGAGTCTCACGATATACTCGCTTTTTGCGTCTTCGGTCTCCTGCAGACTTGATAGCAAGCACCTCTTTTCTTCTTCGACGCTTGACTCGAGGTACGAAATTTTCTCCGTTTGGATCATCATTTCTCTCGTGGTTTTCCATGGCTTGATTCAAATTCGACTCCGTCGAAGCCACTTGCTCCGTAAGACGCGCGATCGTAGACTCATTTTCAGCCTTGGCTCGAGACAATTCAGACCGCAAAGACTCGACTTCATTTTCCTGCTTTGTTAATGCAGTATTCAATTGCTCTTGCTGTGCGATATTGTCGTTTTTCAGGAGCTCAATCTCTGAGTTTTTCTTCGTGACTTCTTCTAAATGCTTTCTGTTGGCAGCGTCGAGCTTCTCTTGAAGGATGCTACTTTCGATTCGAGCTCTCGTGTCTTTTCGCTGAGATCGCCTTTTATATGTTGGAGTTGCTCTTCATAATTGGACGTGTTTGAGTTGATTCTTTCTTCATTTTTCTGAGCCTCGGTCACTAGCTGATGTATTCGATTTTCCAATTGAATACGTTCGTCCGCGTTCATCTGCGTAAGCCTTGTTATCTCGTTATTCTTCTCCAATATCTCCTGGTTGTATCTCGCTGTGAGCGAATCAAGTTCTTGTTGTAGGGAATGCTTGGAATCTTCATACTGCTTGCGCGATACTTTCATTTCGTTCTCGTGTTTCTCGAATATTGATGTCAGTTTGTTCTCAGCCTCGGATAATTGCGTATTCAAGCGTTCGATGATCGATTGGCTCTCTTCAACTCTTCCCTCACTGTCGTTGGTGATTTTATCCAGACGAGACTGGACACTTGAAATCTGGTCTTCATACTCTTCACGGAGTTGCTTTACCTCCAGCTCGCTGTGGGCAACAAACTCCTGAAGCAACTTGCAGAAGTTCGATTTTGCCATGTGCAAGGCTTCTATGGCTTGGCTTTCAAACTCGTCTCTGACGGACTGTAAGGCTTCGGCTGCTTGACGTTCTTGCTCTGAAAGCTGTTCCAGAAGGTCTTCTACAATAACATCCCTTTCGGCGACTGTTTTCTCGCTCTCGTGAAGCATTTCCTGAGCAGACTGCAAACTTGCAGCAGTTTCCGCCAGTTCTTGTTTCAAAGCATCGATATATCGGTTCTGTGACTGGAGTTTATTTTCGAAAGTATTCTCTAACGTTTTCAAAGTCTCTTCAGCTTGAGCTTTCGCTTCCGATAGCTTCTTGCTCAAATCAAAGATTTTGTTTTCGCTCTCGACGGACGCATCATTTAGTCGCTTTCTTTCTACTTCTTGCTGTCGCATTTCGGTACGCCACTGATTCCGTTCTTTCTCATGATTAGCCTCCATGTCATTGATCTGACTCTCGACACCCTTCAACAGAGTTCTTTTTTCTGCTTCCCAACGGCTCCTTTCTTTTGATAGCTCTTGGTTATTGATGGAGCAATCTTCGAGACGCCGACAATAGTCATCCCGTTCACGCTTGATTTTCGACAACTGAATGGAAAGTTCATCTCGCGCTCGTTTGGTTTCGTTCAACTTGTTCTTCAAGCAATCAATGGTGGTGATATCTTCCAGTGACTTCTTTTCCATTGAATCCTTCAATGACTCGATTTCCTTCGTCATCGAGTTCTTCTCCACTCGGAATGCAGTAACATCTTTGAGCTCTTCGGCTTGATCCAAGCATCTTTTGCGAGACTTGTAATTTCCCCTCGCGAAGTTTCAGCTGCTTCTCTGTTCTGTGTTTTTCCATTTCCAACTCGCGCACCTTGTTAGTCAAAGATAGCCGCTCCGCTTCGATTTCTGCTAAGCCCTTCTCTATCATATCCAACTTTTCGTTCAGCTTCTTCAACTGATCACCTTTCTGACGACATTCCTCTTCTTTTCGTCAATGAGATCTAGCAGGTCTGCTCTATTGTCATCTTTGTCGAGGATCTTGATACGCGAACGAGATCGGAAACCTCGGACTGTAGCCTTTCAATTTCGCCTTTGCTCCGAGCATTGATAGGAACGGGGATCTCTTGGGGATAGACTCTTCCTCTCATACCTGTACTCTGAGGTCCCCGCATCTTGAGTGAGGGAAGCAATGCGTTGTTGCACAGAATTGAGA